>NW_021027675.1:0-10921 GCF_004153795.1 Camellia sinensis
TTAGGAACCAAGAAGACCGGCTTGGCCCCAGAAGCTTAGTTCGGTTGATAGCCGAAGTTCGTAGTTTCCTATATTCAAAATTTGGTGGTCTTATTTCGGCTAAAGTGAGTCAGGCTCTGGTAACCCATTGAAGCATTTAAGTTCTAGTTCGGTTCTTGCCTACAGAGATCTACCTGTGGGGGCAAACAGGATCCTAGTTCGGTTACTATGTGATTTTGGATCTAGGGCTGGTTTTCTACACAATAGTTCATACATACATGGAGTTCTACTGGTTTCTTCGTAAAAGTACAAAAGCGAATCAGAAATGGACAAACTGTTTGCAAAAAACATACAGGAGCATGGAAAGCAAAGTGCCCCGAAAGCTTAGCTCGGTTATAGACCGAAGTACCTAGTTCGGCATGTGCAAGCTTGTTTGGTGATCTTATCTTGGCTAGAGTGGTTCAGAAGGAACTACTGATATTCCTAAAGTTCTGGTTCGGTTGATGACTACAGAAATCTACATATTTGGGGCAAACAGGATCCTAGTTCGGTTGCAATGGGATTTTGGATCTAAGACTGGTTTTCTACATAATAGTTCATGCATACATGGAGTTCTACTGGTTTCTTCGTAAAAGTACGAAAGCAAAACAGACAAATGGAGAAAAATGTTTGCAAAAAGCATACAAAACAGAAACGAATGGTAAAACAATCAAAAATCGCAAGATGGTTAGATTTTCTTACCAGAGAAGAGAGAAAGAAGACTGGAGTCGGAAACGGTGGCAGCAAGAAAAGAACACAAACTCAACACAAGCTCGAGTGTGGAAGAAGTAGAGATACAGAAAGAAGGTGAAAACAGTAGAGTAAATGATTCCAGAATCGAAAGGGCTGTTTTGTGTAAAAGGGAGAGAGAAAAAGGCGGCAAAAAGAAGCGGGAACAGTACAAAAATTCTGAAGGACGGCGTGACAGTTGGGCACAGCTTATCAGAGCCTGCCACGTGTCACTGGAATGGGAAGCGTTACAGTCGCTATGATTGAAGAGACGTTTTGACCGTACATAGTGATACCCGAGGTAAACTTAGCTCGGCTGGAAAGGCTAAAGGGTTTTTTAGCTCGGCTGAAAAAGCGTAACAAATTCTAGCTCGGCCAGAAGGCTGGTAATCCCAATCATGTTGCACAGATGAAATTAAGGGGCAATTGAGAGGGTAATTTTTGGGAAAAATTGGGCCGAGCTTCGAGTTGGGTTTTGAGGCCCAAAACGCAGAAGACTAGGTAAAAAGGCCGTACTGAATACTCCGGCCTTTGGGGAGACAAAGTTACTTCGGCCCAAGGCGGTGAGTTTATTCCGGCTCAAGAAGAGATAGTTGCTTCGGCCCAAGGAGGAGTAAAGCTACTCCGGTCCAGAGGCAACTCGGAGTTAGGCCGGTCTCAGAGTTAGTCCGGTCGCAGTATGTTTTGGGAAGACCGACTTCGAAATTAGTCCGGTCGTGACATACTCTGGTTAGGTCAGTCAGAACTTGCTATTTGGAAGTTTGATCTAAGCGCACCAAGGTTGAACAAGGGCAGCCGAAGTAATGAGTTAGAGGAAAAGACCGAGCTAAGGATAGTTCGGCCTTCTATGTGGCTCAGCATAGCCAGTGTTATTTCGGTCATGTGGTAGTTCGGCCATGGAGAAAACCATCCCACTTGGTTTAAGCAGTGGGGGAGGGTGTAAAAGGATAAGCATTATCCTTAGGAGAATGAATCCTAGGAGGACTCTGCATGGAGAAATACAAGTCCTACCAGGATTGTGCCACGGGAAACTTATAAAAGCCCACAAACACCACCTTGGAGGAGGTAATTGAACACAATCTTTCTGAGAACTTTGAGCTTTGTCTATTTGTCAAGTTTTCTGACTTAGGCATCGGAGAGGTTTCCGGCACACACCCACCGGCTAGCTCACGTTTGTGTTTTCAGGTAACAAAGCGACGTCGTACGGAGGAGCGTGGACTTGGTCAACAAGATTATACGAGGAGAATTATTTCCTCCCCGTACAGTCATGAATTGACAAAGGAAGCTCAATCAACTAAACCAAGATCAGAAACCACATAAGCAATGACATGATGATCAAAATGATAAAGCAAACTCCCCCTCACTAAAAGCGATCACAAACACTGAAAATAGTGAACAAAAAGCAAACGACAAAAATAATATGGTGGAGCAAGCAAGGAATTTCAGATTAGTACCTTAAAACACACAAGACTATCCAAGAAGCACAATTACTAGTAAACACAGTGTGCACAGTCTGTAGAAGATTCCTCATGAAAAAAATGATGCCATATGTGAAAAGCATTGTTCCCATGATAAAAGTGTGTGTGTAACTCTTGGAGTTCGACAAACACAAGATTCAAATCCTAGTAGTGATCTGATAGCTGGACCTCTGACAAGAGAATCTAAGCACAACTACGAAAAGTCAAACCACTAGGAATCAAGGGCTATTTGGTGAGCAAAGGCGGAGGCTCCCCCTCAATCAATGAATCATTTATTTTATTTTATTTTTTTTACATCTTTTTTCTTTTCTTTCTTTTGCACATTTTTTTTTTGTTTCTTTCTTTTGCACATTTTTTCTTTCTTTTGCACTCATTGGCGGCTGACACGCTCAAGAGTATGGAAACCGAACCAGAGAAGCATGGATATAATAAGGATGGCCTGGTTGGTGACTCCGAGGTAGCCTTTTCCTCATGCCTGGACTACAAAGAATAGAGGGGAAAGCCGTGGAGATGCAAAAAGATGGAAGGTGGTTAAGAGACTCAACATCACCCATGATATGCTAGTATAGGTCAATTCCTTTAGAAAAGCAAAAGATACAATGCCAGAAGTCCATTGAGAAAAAAAAAGGCTAAGGTGGAAGACTCTAATATTTGCTAATCCAAGAATGTGTAAGAATGAGAAATACTACTCAAAGAACACACACTCCGAAATGAGTAATGACCACAGAAAGTACACATATAGTAACAAGTAATGGTTATTCTCATCAATTCCAATATGCACCAAGGACATCAAAAAAAAAAATTCAAGCTTGCAAAACCATACTAAGAAAATCTTTTTGGAATTTTTTTTTTTATAACAATAACGCAAGACAAAAAAAGAACAAGCACAAACTAAATGATACCACGCAATAAATGACCCAAAAAAGAAAAACACAAAAAAACGAATAATCAATCTTAACACAAGTCAATTTTTCTCACCCACACCGCTTTAGTATGAACAAAGTTATGAGAATTGCGGTTCTTGGCTGGTGTCTTGACGTTGTGGTTTCCTTCCTTTTCAATGGGAACCCGTCTCGACGTGGTTTCCAACTTCCTATTTCTAGGTCTGGGCAAATACAAACTCACTTCCTGTTTGGTCTCAAGCTGATCAAAATAACGAGGTCTAATAAAACCTTTAACCTCTTTACTACCAATGAAGTGTCTCCTACCCCACGAGATGTTGGAATTTCTTCCATCTCTATGAGACACTCTCCCATACAACTTATAACAATAAGGGCGAATATGACCATGCATACCACAATGATGACAAATAAAAACAGGGTGTACAAGGTGTACCTTCTTTTCTTTTATCTTACCAACTTTAGAAAGATTGAGAAGTCTTTCCTCTCGTTGAACCTTGTGCTCCCCCTGCCCTTGAGTTCTTGTATCATGAGATGTGGATGCACTCTGTTTTTGCTCTTTCATACCACCAAAGCCAATGCCACTCTTGTCAGAACAAATATGTTGAGAACCAATGATATTGTCCAAAGTCTTTAATCATTTATTCCAAAGACTAATGGTTGCCATAGCACACTTGAGCTCTTCCTCTTTTTTGATCATTAGTTTTTCCAAAGCAACTTGAGACCTCTCGAGAGTTTCAATTTTTTCTTCATATGTTACATAGATTTGTTGTAGCTCATTCCTCTCTATCTCACAAGTCAAGAGTTTTGCACAAAGAGCTTGTCGATCATTAGCTATCTTGATGGCATCAATTCTAGTCTCGGCAATCTCCTCCTTTAGTTTGACATTCTCACTTTCACATGCTTTGAGTTTCATAGTGAGTTTGTCATTCAATTTGGATAACTTAAGAGATTCCTTATACAACTTTTCATAAGCTTGCTCAAGCTCTTCATCATCACTTCCCGAGGATTCATCATCAGTGACATTCTCAACCAGGCTCTTCGGATACTCTGTTTGTCTTTCAGTTTCAGAAGCCGCCATGAAGCAAGGAATTGCTTATGTCCCTCATCGCCTTAATCTTCGTTGTCACTTTCATCTTCATCAGATTCTGATTCATCATCCCAAGTGATGGCGAGGGCTTTCTTCTTCTTCAAACGAGTGGGGCATTCTGAAGCAAAGTGGCCAAATCCTTGGCATTCATAGCATTGGACTCTTTTAGAGTTCCTTTGTATCTTTCCTTTCTCCTTCTTGGCCATAGGATTAATTTTGAGTTTATCTTTTCCTTTAGATTTATGAGTATGAGTAGATTCCAAAAGTTTAGGATTCTTTTTCAAAAAAGATTTTTTAAATTGTTTAACAAAAGCAGCCGTAATCTTGGAATCTATCTCACAATCCTTATCAGAATCCTCTTCAACTCTATGAGCACTACTATAAGCAATAGTATCTTTTTGTTTCTTTTTGAAATTCCTATGTGCTTCATAAGTTTGGAGATTTCCAACCAAGTGATCCAACTTGAGGTTGTCAACATCTTGAGCCTCCTCAATAGTCGTAACTTTTGGTTGGAACCGATTGGGCAAGGATCTCAAAATTTTTCCCACAATTTTGGATTCTGGTATTTTTTCACCTAAATTGAAACTGGAATTTACAATGTCACTCAATTTCGCATAAAATTCATCAAAGGTTTCACTATCTTTCATTGAAAGGTTTTCGAAACTAGACGTGAGCCTTTGAAGTTTTGAGCGTTTAACAGAAGGAGTGCCCTCATGAATAGTTTGTAAGATATCCCAAGCCTCTTTTGCGACTTCACAATTGCAAATACGACTAAACTCTTCAGGTGTGACAATGCAAAAGAGAGAATTGATAGCTTTACTATTCCAACTACTATTTTGGTAATCAATTGTGTCCCACTTATCAATTGGTTTGGGGAAAGTTACTCCATCAACGGCAATTGTTGGTTCGGTCCACCAATTCATGACAGATTGCCAAACTTTTTCATCTATAGATTTCAAAAACGATCTCATCCGAGCTTTTTAAAAAGAATAATTGGATCCGTCAAGTAGGGGTGGTCGAACCATAGAATTTTCCTCACGTATTGAATCCATTATCACAAATCAAACAAGATCTCGTTCTAAAATAAACTTTTTTTTTAAAAAAAAATAGAACGACTTGCTTTGATACCAATTGAAAAATCTAGAAATCCGCTAAATATTGATTTGTGATTATGTATCAATTTAAAGCAACAAAACAATCCCAATCAAACAATTAAGTCAAATCGACACAACGATTTTACGTGAAAAAATCACAATTGGACACCTCTAATTGTGATAAAAAAACCACGGTCAACTGCCACAAAACAATCCACTAAGAAGATATAAAGGAATTACACAGGTATACTCTCAATTACCTAGCAAATCCACGCCCGAATTGAACCAACCCCTATGTGCCTCTTCCGACCCCGTTTTCACCTCGGAATTGTCTTGACGATGAGCCACTCCAGAATCCACCAAAGCTTCAGGCTCGAATTCTTCAGAATCCACTGAAGAACAACTCTCTCTTTTGTGTAGAACAAACAAGCAATCCTTTGATGTATACTCTTTAAACCATGAGTTGAATACTCGATCAAAACATCAAAGAAAACTAGCAAAATATCCCCATATATAAACCCTAGAACCCAAGAAGAAGATCTGAAGAAGTAATCTTAAAATCTGACTGAATCACGTACTTATAGAAATCTGAATCGCGATGCTCGCTCGAGCGAGAGCTCGAGCGAAGACTCTCTCGCTCGAGCGAGGAACCAAAAACGCGTGTTTTCCATAAGTGGCTTCGCTCAAGCCACGCACCCTTCGCTCAAGCGTACATTTATCTATTTCAGATTTTTTCACAGACGCAGTCTTTGCTCGAGCGAGCACTCCTTCGCTCGAGCGAGCACTCCTTTGCTTGAGCGAGCAAGGGCGGACATGCAACTTTGAATGCAATTTTACATTTTGCTTCGGGGGCGCTGTCTCTCAACCCCGCTGTGGTGCTGCCCCGGACCCGCCAAGGGGCGTTGCCCCCTGGACTCCCGCGAGCTGACAGGGCAGCTTGATCCCCGTCATAATCAGCGAAGTGACAATCTTGAAAGTATTAACATCACAAACTTCTCTGCAAGGCACAATTCAGGTTGGATTCGCATCTAAACACTCATAGCCTCACTGAAATAAAAAGTGCGAAAACAAATACAACTTAAAGGAGTTTTGTCAAACGGGGTTGCCAAGAATAAAAACCTAACAATCTTCTACAATGAATAAGTACTTGTCTTTATCTAATTCTGTTTTTGTAATATATCTAATATTCATATAATTGATTGATATGACTGAAAAATCACACTCTAACATTAATTTAAACACATAACGAAATAATATACTTTTAAAGACAAAATAAAAATTTAGAATATTTTTTTGTAATAAAATCTTAATTGAGGAGGGTATTTTACTAATTTTTAATGCGTATGGGCATATATTTTATTTTTGTAATCCTTTTCGGGACTAAATATGCTTGAATTAAATATTTTAGGGATTTAATAGATTCAATCAATAGTTTAGGGATTAAATAGATTTTGATTTATATACTTTAGGGACTAAATAGATTCAATCGATAGTTCAAGTATTAAATAGACAATGTGACGATAGTTTAGGAGAAAATGTAATAAACCTTATTCTCTGCAATGAATTTCTCTATAATGATTTTTCTGTAGTAATCTAACTATTTATGTTTAAAATTAAAATAACATTATATCATTTAGATTTTGTGATTATAATATTATTTTATTGTAATTTTTTCTCAAACTACTAGATTATATACTATAACAAAAAAATATATAAAAGATTTATACAACAAAATTCATCACAGAAAAATTTTGAATCAAATTAAGGATCTCCATTAGTTGAGTTCACACCCTGTCGTGCTTGATTTTCCCACATTTTTTCCCCAGGAAACGAAATTTCCTTTTTATAGAGAAAAAAACCTACCCAAAACCAGCCAAACAGTCCTTTACATACATAAATGAACAAAGGGTGAATTACAAATATACCCCTTGAGATTTGATTAAAATATGAATCGCCTCCTGTGATTTTGAAAATTATATTTCATCCCTTAAGGTTTCTAAGTTCATAGCAAATCGCCTCTTTAATTAATAAATCACTAAGTCAATTAACAGTTTTTAATGATATTATAAAAATAATGTTTTTATTAATAATTTACGGTAATTTATTAAATTTTTATTTAACATAATTAACTAAAAAAATAATTTTAACTTGATCTCTTGTTCATAATAAAATTACCTAAATTATTAATTAAAACAATATTTTTAATATCATTAAAAACTGTAATTGACTTAGTGATTTATTAATAAAAGAGCGATTTGCTATGAAATTAGAAACCTTAGGGCATGAATATTAATTTTCAAAATCACAGGGGGCGATTCATATTTTAATCAAATCTCAAAGGGGTAATATTTGTAATCACCCTTTGTTCATTTATGTATGTAAAGGACTGTTTTGGCTGGTTGTATTGGGTAGGTTTTTTTTCTCTATAAAAGGAAATTTCTGTTTCCTGGGGAAAAAATAATGTGCAAATCAAGCACAGACAGGTGTGAACTCAACTAATGGAGATCCATAATTATTGATTCAAAATTTTTTCTTGTATGATTTGTTTGTATAATCTTTTTAATTTTTTTTTGTTATAGTATATAATCTAGTAGTTTGAGAAAAAATTACAATAAAATAATATTATATCACAAAATCTAAAATGATATAATCTTTATTTTTAATTTTAAACATAAATACGTTAGATTACTACAGAAAATATTATAGAGAAATTCATTGCAGAGAATAAGGTTTATACATTTTCTCCTTAAAACTATCGTCAATGCTATTTTTAATACATGACTATCGATTGAATCTATTATAGTCCCTTAAAAGTATATAACGAACAATATATTTAATCCCATAAACTACTGATTGAATCCTATTAAACCTAAAATATTAATTCAAGCATATTTTAGTCCCGAAAAAGGAATTACAAAAATAAAATATATGCCCATACGGTATTAAAATTAGTAAAATACCCTCCTCAATTAAGATTTCTATTACAAAAAAAATCTTTAAATTTTTATTTCTGCTTTAAAAGTATATTATTTCGTTGTGTGTTTAAATTAATGTTAGAGTGTGATTTTTCAGCCTCTATCAATCAATTATATGAATATTATATATATTAACAAAAATAGGAATTAGAATAAAGACAAGTACTTATTCATTGTAGAAGAATTGTTAGGTTTTTTTCATTCTGGCAATCCCGTTTGACATAAACTCTTTTAAGTTGTATTTGTTTTCGCACTTTATATTTCAGTGAGGCTAATGAGTGTTTAGATGCGAATCCAACCTGAATTGTGCTTTGCAAGAGAAGTTTGTGATGTAATACTTCAAGATTGTCACTAATACGCTGAATATATGACAGGGGATCAAGCTGCACCAAGGTCGGCTCGCGGGGAGTCCAGGAGGGCAACGCCCTTGGCGGGTCCGGGGCAGCACCCACCGCGGGTCGAGGGGCAGCGCCCCCGAAGCAAAATGTCAAAATGCATTCAAGTTGCCATGTCCGCCTTGCTCGCTATGAGCGAAGGAGTGCTCGCTCTAGAAAAAGTGCGTCTGTGAAAAATCTGAAATAGAAATGTACGCTCGAAGCGAAAGGTGGCGTGGCATCGAGCAAGCCACTTAATGGAAAACACGCGTTTTTGGTTACCTCGCTCAAGACGAGAGAGTCTCGCATCGAGCGAGCATCGCGATTTAGATTTCTATAAGTACGATGATCAGACATCGAATTTTAAGATTACTTCTCAGATCTTCTTCTTAGGTTTAGGGTTAATATTGGGAGATATTTTGCTAATTTTCTTTGATATTTTGATCGAGTATTCAACTCATGGTTTAAAGAGTATACATCAAAGGATTGTTTGTTTGTCTACACGAAGAGAGAGTTGTTCTTCGGTGGAATTCGAAAGATTCGAGCCTGGAAGCTTTGGTGGATTCGGAGTGGCTCATCGTCAAGACAATTTCTAGGTGAAGACGGGGGTCGGAAGGGCACAATAGGGGTTGGTTCAATCTCGGGCGTGGATTCGTAGGTAATGAGAGATATACCTGTTGTAATTCCTTTATATCTTCTTAGTGGATTGTTTGCTGTGGCAGTTGCCGTGGTTTTTATCACAAGTAGAGGTGTCCAATTGTGATTTTTCCATGTAAAATCGTTGTGTCGATTTGACTTAATTGTTTGCATTGGGATTGTTTTGTTGCTTTAAATCTGATACAATCACAAATCAATATTTAGCGGATTTCTAATTTTCAAATTAGTATCAAAGCAGGTCGTTCTATATTTTTTTTTTAAAATTTATTTTAGAACGAGATCTTGTTTGATTTGTGATAATGGATTCAATACGTGAGGAAAATTCTATTGGTTCGACCACCCCTACTTGACGGATCCAATTATTCTTTTTTGAAAGCTCGGATGAGATCGTTTTTGAAATCTATAGATTGAAAAAGCTTTGGCAATCTCGTCATGAATTGGTGGACCGAACCAACAATTACCGTTGATGGAAGTAACTTTCCCCAAACCAATTGATAAGTGGGACACAATGATTACCAAAATAGTAGTGGAATAGTTTAAAGCTATCAATTCTCTTCTTTGCACTGCCACACTGAAGAGTTTAGTCGTATTTGCAATTGTGAAATGTCGCCAAAAGAGGCTTGGGATATCTTACAAACTATTCATGGAGGCACTCCTTCTGTTAAACGCTCAAAACTTTCAAAGGCTCACGTCTAGTTTCGAAAACCTTTCAATGAAAGATAGTGAGACCTTTGATGCAATTTTATGCGAAATTGAGTGACATTGTAAATTCAGCTTCAATTTAGGCTTGAAAAAATACCAGAATCCAAAGTTGTTGCGGAAAAATTTTGAGATCCTTGCCCAATCGGTTTCCAACCAAAAGTTACGACTATTGAGGAGGCTCAATATGTTGACAAGCCTCAAGCTGGATCACTTGGTTGAAAATCTTCCAAACTTATGAAGCACTATAGAATTTCAAAAAGAAACAAAAAAGATATTATTGCTTATAGTAGTGCTCATAGAGTTGAAAGAGGATTCGAGGGATTGTGAGATAGATTCCAAGATTACGGCTATCTTTTGTTAAACAATTTAAAAATCTTTTTTGAAAAGAATCCAAACTTTTGGAATCTACCATACTCATAAATCTAAAGCAAAGAAAAACTTCAAAATAATCCTATAGCCAAGAAGGAGAGGAAAGATACCAAGGAACTCTAAAGAGTCCAATGCTAATGAATGCCAAGATTTGGCCACTTTGCTTCAGAATGCCCACTCGTTTGAAAGAAAAGAAAGCCCTCGCCATCACTTGGGATGATGAATCAAGTATCTGATGAAGATGAAAGTGACAACGAAGATCAAGGCGATGAGGGACATAAGCAATTCTTGCTTCAGGCGGCTTCTGAAACTGAAAGACAAACAGAGTATCCGAAGAGCCGGTTGAGAATGCCACTGATTGATGAATCCTCGGGAAGTGATGATGAAGAGCTTGAGCAAGCTTCATGACAAAGTTGTATAAGGAATCTCTTAAGTTATACCAATTGAATGACAGACTCACTATGAAACTCAGCATGTGAAAGTAAGAATGTCAAAACTAAATGAGGAGATTTCCGAGCTAGGAATATCTCTTTCTC
>NW_021027678.1:0-41611 GCF_004153795.1 Camellia sinensis
AAAAATAAATGATTAATATACTCCTTGTCAAATAAATTCCAAAAATAACAATCAATATCCGTGGGATTTCAATTTTAAATAACAAAGCTCATTTAAAACGAAAAATAACTGAAATATTATATAAATTATAAATAAAAATAAACATGATTTGATAAAATAATGTATAAAATAATAAATGATTTATGGCTACTCAGCTATAATTAACTCACCTTAATATGACCGCTTACTATTCTTCTCCTGTTTTCTTGATCTTCCGCAACACTTCTCCTTCTGGCTTTACGGACTTTTTTCTCTTTTTTTTTTCTACTGCCAGTTACTGCTCCAGTCCCCTTTTATACTTAAGCCTAAGAAGGTGATTCATTCCTTTAGCACCAAGGTGAATCACCTCCATGCATTAATTCTCCTACAGGTGGCTTACGTTGGGAATGCCACCATTGAGCTTTACCTTTTCCCTTATTTCCTCATGACCCCAAAACATTTTGATAATTTCATGGTTGTTTTGATTTTGTCCATAAGCAACATGATTACAACCACATTATAGTGTTTTTTGTAACAGCAATAGCTTCTAATGTTAATTACATTACCACTTTAGCACGTATACATTTATAGATCAAAATTTTTAATTTTATTTATTTTTATTAAAATAATTAAAAACAATTGGGTATTCACAAATTGTCTCACACAAACTCATGTCTTCTCTCATATATTCCAAACTGTCTTCAATAATCAATATATGTTTCTGAAGTATGGAATGCTTATGCTGAACAATGATTTACTACACTCTCAATAATCACGACATCCATCAACTCATGAACAGTTGAACGTGTTACTCAAGAAGACTGAGTTTATGGAGGAATCATGTATTCAAAAATCCAAGATTGCCAAATCCGGTTAGCCCTTGCTCTTTCAGTTGTTAATTGGGATTAAAGATCTTGTATTCATATCACACTTCAATAGGCTTCCTGATGAAATGATGAACTTTTAAGTAGCTACCTATATGGGTTCTCGATTGGATTGTATTGCGTAGAATGAATTGTGTTATCTCTTTCTTTGTTCTGAATCCATCCATGTAGATGAAAAATACAAAAAATCCAGCTCTTACTGAGGTCCAATCACATTACAATCAAAGACGGCATTCACGTGGTGGTTCAGATCTGTCTAATTAATAGAGGCTCATATTATTCTCGAGGCAATGTCAATCTCCTTCAAAGAGTAAGGGGGTCATTCGCGGCCCTACTTGTCAAACTGTAGGACTATATCTGGGCATACTGCATTGATTGCTGGCATAGGCTTGACACTCCAATTTCACCTTCTCAACAGTTCTCTCGATCAGTTCTTGGCTCTCATTCTTTCAAAAGCTTATGCTGTTCCTACAATCTCTTCTCCTATGAAGTATTCCTCTCCTCGACTTGGTATCTGGACTTACTGTTGCCATTAGACCATATTACTAATGATTCTACGCAACCTTTACATGTATCAACCTTATTTGAGAGTCCAGATAATATAACCATTGGCAATGGACATCTATTCCAATGCCTCAAATAGGAAAGGGACTATTGCCATACACCTCTTGGATCGCCTAAACTTAATTAAAGTGTTGCATTCTCCATCTATTTCCCTAATTTGATTTTAGTTTCATCACCTCGTACGAAGAATTAATGTATTATTATCAACTTTTGGATTGCTCTCCATTTTGTGATTTCAAGTACAAGCACTCGAAGCCATCCTTCATAGGTTCTTAATATTGACAGTCTTATATTTAAGTTCTCCTATCTTTGCTACTCTAATCATTGGGCTTTATTCTCATGCTTATTTTCATGATTCTTCAATCAGAATATATATTTTTTTTCTTAGATATATGTTGCATTATAGACTGTGATGCCACCCTTCTTCCACAGAGTTTGTTGCATCAAGGAAGAAAATAAAGTATTTTTTGTAATTACTCACTAAGCATCAACAAAGTCTCGTTATATATTGATCGTTATGCTGATCAGAAATATCATTAGGAATGCCCTTTTCATAGATTCAAATGTAAAACTGTCAATCAACCTTTTGTTCATTGATCCATAGTGATGTGTTTGGGAGTCCTATTTCAATTCAAATTTCTACATTCTGGATTCAAGTATTTATGTGTTCGTATTGTTGGATCGATTGGTATGTAGATATTATCTTGTGTTGATATGTAAATCCCTTGGCTTATAACGAGTGAACGTGGTTTTTCAAATTTGTGTTGGAAATTTAAAGTTCAGTGTTGAGAAACAACTTTCTATCTTTCTCTTCAAGTGCTTATGACCAGATGTGTGTACTACTGAGATATTTACTCAGTAAAGTGCGAGGATTATCGTGTAGCTTCTCATTGGTATTTGTTGCATCAATATTTCTTGTCCTTATACTCTCTCTTCAAATGGGTACACAGAAAGAAAACACAGCTATATCATTGAATACATTCTATTGCTTTATTCATCATGCTTCTGCTCTTTCTTCACTTATTAGTTTATGCAGTAGTACTGTACCTTCTGGATTTAATAGAAGGTCCTTCTTTCTATTCGTCAAATAAATCCCTATTGAAGTTTTACTTCAATTTCATTCCTTTAATTTGTTCATTTTTATAAGGTATTTTTAGTTGGTTAGTGTTTCCTTTGGCTTAGCCTTGAGGGTTTCTCTAAATTGCAAAACCCAGAATTCTTATCTTTATGTTGTTTTCTAGTTTACCATCCTTTTATGTTAATGGGTTAGGAGATGTCTTGGTAATCTTTTAACTAGGAAGATTCTATTTGTCATAGGCATATGGTTTTAATGAAGCAGTTTTTTTCTTTTCTTATGACTAATTTTTCTTCCTTTTCTCTTTGTCTTCTATTTATCTTTTTTCTTTCTTTTGGTCTTCTCCTGAAACTATTTTGACAATGCCTTTTCGTCAGCAGACTTGGCTACATTTTTTGCTTCTTACACTCCATCTCTCCTGTAGCTTGGTCCACTTTTTATGTTCTCCTCCAGCTCCAGTACTTATGTTCCCAGTCTACTTTGTTTCAACCTATCTGTAGGCTCGCTCCATCTCCTGTCTACAACTCTGTATCTCCCTCTGTTTCTCGTTTCTAGCATACTTAACCACCTATTCTGTGTCAGTTTATCTTTACTAATTCTTCTTTCATCTGGCTCCTGCCTTCGTGTCCGGTCATATTACCCGAATCTCAGCTATCCTGCCTACTTTTTCTATCTTTCCCTACCAGATGGTTCTTTGCTATGTTCCTTTTTACTAGTTTGGTTCCTCCTAACCAGGCTTGTCCACCTATTCTCTTTGAGGTTCCTCTAATGTTCAATTGATTTTCTACCTTCCCGTTACCTTCAACTTCCTTTCTAACCATGTCATCATAGTCTAACACACTTTTGTCTTTATAACCAAGTCCACTCATCTATTCCTGCTCATTATCGCTTCTCTTCCACTGGCAGTCTACTTCTCGTCTCTTCCTCTAAGCTTTCCTTCCTCTTTATTCTTAACTATTTGATTCTAATTTTCCTGCCATGGCTGCTTAGGTTTTCTTACAAATCAATGACTCTTGCCTGTTCTGTATGCTTTAAGGCTATACAAGAACAGAAAGTGCCTCATATGGACCAGCAGATTTACAAAAGCGCGATACTAAGTCTATACACAAAGGCGATATTGCTCATGACCAAAATAACATACGGTTTTACAAGTTAGGTTTTCAGGATTAAAAGAAACTCTAATGGCACTATTGGGTTGATACTAAAGCTCAATTGGTTGCTCAAGGGTATCTTCAGGATGCAGGTGTGGATTTTCAAGAGCCTTTCAGTCCTATTGCTAAAGCTCCCAACCATTCAAGTTCTTCTTTGTCTTATAATTGGCCTTGACACCAGCTAAGATCATCTCCAATGCCTTCCTTTCAGTAACAAACTTGAGAAAGAAGTGTATACTAACTCAACCTCCTGGGTTTGTTTCTTCCTCTGCAACCCCTCTCATGTTTGCTAAACTGTTCCATAAAGCGTCTTTAATAACCTTTATAACTAAGCTCCTTGTGCCTGGTACTCTCACATTTTTTTAACTTTCTCCTCTCTCAACGGTTTCACCAATTAATCACTGTGACATCGTTCTTTGTTCATACCATTAAAACTACCACATTACATTACCATTCTCATAGCTATGTGGATGAACATACATCTTAAGCTGAAGTGACCCTCTCATCTCCAATCCTTGAATCCAATAAATGCATTATGGCTTTTTTCCCCATGAAAGAGTTAGGTAATCTTTCCTATTTTCTGGTTATTTCTATCCAAACTACTCTGGTTCTCAATATTTTCTTTCTCAACAAAAGCATGTCTATGATATTCTCCATAAGGCTGGTTTATGTAATTGCAAACCATGTGCTTCCCCTATTTCATTATGATAACCCAACCCATACTATGCTTAATTATACATGTGATTATGTGTTCGATATGAATTTTCAAGTTTAAGTATGGGAAATATGTGAATTTGGAAAAAAAAAATATCTGTTGAAAGTAGGAATATCTGTTGCAATTGAAACTTTGAATCGAAATTGAAGGCCTTAGAGGTGCGATAAACAAAAACCAACTTCATATCTATGATTAGCCTGATTTATAGAGCTTACGATGAAATTTTAAAAAATTACAATTTGTAATGAATAAATTAAGATTTATGAGTTAAGTTGTATATGTTTAGCCCTCTTTTTGTTCTTCATTGTTGGAAGAGAGCTCTAAGAGTAAGTTAAAGAGAGAGAAAGAGAGAGAAAGCTAGGGATTTTGAAGAGAAACAATAGGCAAACCTTAGATTTGAGTTAAGATATGTTAATTTACTTACAATCTTTGTCTTTAACTCATTTTTGTCATGAAATCAAGAAGAAATTAGGAATTTTGAGCTAGGGTTTTGGGTTGTACGATGGCTTGAGCTAAAGGCATGAAATTGAACCATAATCTCTTTATCTTTGTTTGATATGAGTTCATTCTTGTGATTGATCCATGAAACAAACCCTAGATGATTCATGAAAACAAGATTTGTCGGAAGATTATTCATGGGTTATGTATTTTGAACTTGTTCATGTAATGTATGAATATGAGAAAGAAATGAGTCCATGAATTAGATGTTGATGCAAGATTGATATGTTTAATGTGGATTACACTTATATCATGCTTATATATCATGTTTTTGAGTTATTTTTGCATGAATTTGGGCTTGGAAATGAGGTGGGAGAGTTTGCATCCTTGTGCCATTTTCGAACTATCTGGGTGTGCCTAGACCGCTTGTGCGGCCACGGGCTCCGCACGAGTGGCCCATGCCTTGAACCAAAAATGGGCTACACTGTGCGCTCGAGCGGCTGCAATTTCTACACGTGCGGAGCCAGACTGCTCGAACGGTTAGACCGGCCGCACATGCAACCAGGTAGGGAAAAATTTATGTTGTTTTGTGTTACTACTCCCGACAGTCGAAACGCATTCCCAATCTTATTTAAACCCTTTTAGAAGTGAAATGATGATTAGAAATTCATTAAAGAAGGTTGCGACTTATGAAAGATAAGTGTTCGAATTGAAACAAATGATTTATCGAATGTGTTTGTGTAGGTCGTATGGCAGAGGAGATGCCGCGAAATCAAACACACTGTGAGTAGTAATATTGTACATTTATGCTCTTTATTGCGTACCTTGAACCATGAATGGTGAATGGTGCCTACATTACGAATTGATTGGAAATGAATAAACTTCATTAATATTATATGACATGTGCTATATGATTGGACCCGAGGCCGCTTGTTATATGCTTGGGCTCAAGGCCGCTTAGTTTATATGATTATGGATATTGTGATAATCTTATTATAGACGTTCCCGAACGTCCCAGGAGGATGAGTCCCGTTCTGTTCATTTGGGCCCACTACAGTTCGGACTCTCAAATTGTCACGGTTCTTAATCTAAACCAAAGAGTCCAAATCCGGCAAATCGTTTTGAGAAAAATAGATTTTTAGAAAAGAAGTGTCAAACATAGACTGCTTTGCCAGATATAGAGTCGCCACCTAAATATTTTATTTTGGGAAATTTAGGAAACCCTGACTCGGTGCCAAAGGCCACGTGTCCGTCATCACCAAAGTTACCTCGGCTCGGGAACTTGGGTACGATTGGGGAAGGTCAGCTATGGGCACCCCCTCTCGCCCGATCAAAGATCGGCCTTTACTAACCATGATATCTTGTTTTGAAAACATTACATGTTCTTATTCTGGTTATTTAGCCTAGATTTACTATGTTATGCGCACAGCAAACAAGTATAGACTGGGTCGCCCAAATTGGAACAAAACATTTCATGTTTGTTTGTTTGAAAATGGTTTGATGGTGCTACCCGCAAGTAGGCTAAGACATGATTTTGATGAGTTGCTCCAACTCAAGCAATCCAATCTTCACCCGCAGGCATTCAGGCAGTTCATATCACATAAGCATCTAGCCACATGGTAAGCATGTTGTCATGTTAACATTCACACTCATGCAAGATGCTAAAGCACAAAATACTTACAGGGTACTCCAAGCCAAAACAAAGAACTCGTTAGCAATCAATGTATGATCCAAGTCCATGTTAAGTGCCTAATGCAACGCATACAGAATGCAATTAGGATAGACCCGGCTAATCCTAGGATGTCATGTGAAATGCAACCATTTGATGCACATATTCAAGTTTAGATTTGAAATACTATGCAGTTAGTATGATGCGCCGAGCCCGATGCATGCAATACTGATGAATGATGCACGTATGCATAGCATAAGGATGCTAAATTGAATATGCCCTAATACTAACCATCAAAGCAGGTAAGTAAAAGGGAGAAAGAAGTGGGGGTTGGAAAACATGCACACACGCACCCACACTTATTACAAATTTGCCCTCGCTCGGAGGGACCGAAAGAATAATACAGATTTAACTAACCTACAAGCTAATTAAATATTACAAACCACCTAATTAATTAACAAATCAATTAAGTAAAGAAAGCGATAAAAGTCCTCGGGAAGAGGGTCCAATGCATGCGCGCTTGGTTTCGCTCGAGAGTCCATTGCCATGTACAAGTTGCCTCTGTTTTTCCTGCTCTGCTCCTCTGAGAATGGCACAATTCCCAAGGAACACTTTCTGGACATTAGGGAACACCACCGGCCATGAGGAATGGTCACCGACCATAGGGAATGACCACCGGCCACTGATTAAGCTCTCGGCCATCCATACTTGGTCGGTCGGCACTAAAGATGGCTAGCCGGCCAAAGCTTCCTGCAGAATCCTATTTTGACAGCAGCAGAGGGCAAAACAAGGCATGGCAATGCATTCCAAGCAAATGTGTGCACCAACACATCCCTTATCATGTTTATGACTCAAAGGGACATGGTTCTTGGTTCTCGGACCACCAATTGCGCATTTCAATGCGTGATGGCCCAAGGGACCAAGTGTGCCATTTGGATTTCAAATGTAATGCAATGCATATAAACATACGAGGGAGCCTTCAACCTCTATCATGGCTTGATCAAAAGGTGAGGCATGCATGCCAATGTAATGCAACCTAGGCATGTGAACTAGGAATGCAATATGAACATACAAGCAAGTAATGATGCTAGGCACACAACCTAAGGAATCAATCATGCAAGGCATGGAAAGACAAGCATACAAAGTGTAATGTGGGCATGCAAGTAGGCAAGGCATGTGACAACTTGTTAGGCAACTTAACCAAGATAAATGCATGCCAAATGCAAAGCCATTTAAACATGCAACAACACATGATAAGCCAAGTATGCAATCAACACACAAGGTGAGCATGCCACAACATGCGAGAATGGACTTAAACTAGTTTGGGCAGCTCTATACTAAGCCCAAAACAGTGGCCAACATGCTCGAGAATGAAGGCAAAGTGACATGTAAACATGTATGCACACAAGGACCAACACTTAAGCATTAAAAAGCAATTCTCAGGCACACTTAAGAGGATGCAAACATGGGCAAATGGCACGCATTATAAGCTCTGAAAATCATGTCATGAAAGGTGCCAAACCAAGTCAATAAGACAAGCTAAGCATGCAACAAATGGTCCAAGTATTCAAGGCAAGCCAAGGAGGCTTAAACCAAGGCCAAGGCCAAGCCTCACAAGGCTAAGGGGACTTAAAATAGGTCTAATGTAGACCTGAACGAAGCTAAGGATGTACCTAGATGGCATCTAGGTGGTCTAAATATGCAAGCATACAAAGAGGCACATTCATGGAGCATAAGACAACAACCTTTTAACACATTGAAGGAGCATCAAACGCAAGCATATAGGCATGTTATAAGGATTGAAATAACATGGTAGATGGTTCCAAACCACTAGAATAATGCAAGTAATGCATGCTCATGGTCCATGCACTTGAGGCTCACAAGCCAAGAATGCAAAGAGGCTATACTAAGCATGCCATGGTCGACCAAAGCAACCAAAAACAGAACTTCAACATGCTAAAACAAGCACAAAAGCTTCACAAAGCTAAGCCTAAATCATGCTAGAACAAGGGTCTAAACCTAAAGCATGTTAAGGCAAAAATGTGGTATTACAAGACATGTATGCAAGGCATGCAAGGTGTGTCCAAACCAACATGAAACAGAGGTAATACATGGCAAAATACTACCAAACAACAGTTAAGGCATGGTCAACATGAACCTAAACTAGGTGCTCACACATGAGGCAAAAATGGACCTTTTCAAGGACAACAAGGAGAGGGGGTGGCCCCCTCCTTCTTAGGACCTCAAGGCACCATCCTCACCACTGAAATCCCTCAAGATTTCAGTGGTGAGGAGGCCCAAACAAAGTGGTCCCGGAGCTCACCCAAAATGGCACAAAATGGGGCCTAACAAGCCCTATGAGGGGTCAAACAACCCCAAATTCCAAACACTCTTAAACAACTATTTTAAACAAGTAAAAATAGAACTTTTATATGTTATAAACGAAGCTTAAAAATAGTTGCAAGATAGGTTAAAAAGCTATGTAAAAATGGGGTAAAAAGGAGTAAGTTCTTACCCTTGTTGACCCTCTTCACAAACAATGCTCCAGCTACCTCCTTTAGCTCAAAACCAGCCAAGAACATCAAGAACAACCTCCAAGGACCTCAGCTACTAAGGAAAGGTGTAATGGTAGGTGTTTGTGTGCAATAGTAAGAACAAATACACACTAATACACCAAAAGGAGGAAGAGATATAGAGATAGAGTATATGTAAACCCTAACCCTAAAACTCAGAGCTCTGGAGCCTTTTTTTTTGTCAACCCTAATGGAGGGAGAAGAGGCTCCCTCTTATAGAGCTCACTCTTGCAAAGCTTCTCAAGTAAGCTAGTCAAGAGGGAGATCCCTCCATACACGTGTATGAGGGGGAGCAAAGTGGGTGCCAGCTATCACAGCTGGCACAAAAATATCTAAAAAAACAGATGAACAGTGGTCGGCTAGCCAAAAATGCAATTTGACCAAAATAGATGGCCGGTCGACCATCTAGAGTGCTGGTCGGCCAAACATTTGGCCAATGGCAACAAAACACAGCCGGTGGCCTCAAGCCATGGCCGGTGGAGTGTGGGGATGGCCAACAAGCCATTCCCTGCCCCTCAAAGGCAAAACACAAGTGTTTGGTGCAAAACCAAGCACAAAATAGTCGAGTCGAGAGATCCTGAGGCAGGGCGCGTAGCCGAGACCTCCAGGAACTCAAGACGAACACAAACGTGGATGATTACCGAGTGTTCAAACGGTGACGTCCAAGTCTTGAAAACGGTCAAAAATGGGGTGTCTACACTTATGATCACTTATTTACTCTGCTTTACTGTATTATTACTCATTGAGCTTCGCTCACCCAATTTTATGTATGCACATGTAGGTGATCCGCAGCATGGAGCACACCCTTAGAGTTAACTTCAAGAGCCTTTTTGTGACCCAATCGAGTCATGTCCCCGAGACGAAGTTTTGTTTTTTACTTGCACCATACCTCTTCGTTGCGTATCTTGAACCATGAACGCGTGATTGATGCTAACATTATGAATTGATTGGAAATGATGAAACTTCATCAATATTATATGACATGTGCTAAATGATTGGCCTGAGGCCGCTTGTTATATATATTGGGCTAGAGGCCATTTTGATATATGATTGGGCTCGAAGCCGTTTTGATATATGATTGGGCCCGAGGCCGTTTTGGTATATATATTGGGCCCGAGACCGTTTTGATATATGATTGGGCCCGAGGCCATTTTGTTATATGTTGAGCTTGAGGTCATTTTGAAGTATGATTGGGCCTAAGGCCATTTTGTTTATACGATTTTGGGTATTGTGAGAATCTTATGACTAACTATTTACACTGCTTTACTGTATTATTACTCATTGAGCTTCGCTCACCCAATTTTATGTATGCACATGTAGGTGATCCGCAGCATGGAGCACACCCTTAGAGTTAACTTCAAGAGCCTTTTTGTGACCCAATCGAGTCATGTCCCCGAGACAGAGTTTTGTTTTTTACTCGCACCATACCTTGGCCTTATTATGGTCTGGGGTTGTAAACCATTGTAGACTGCCCGAACTCTCTCCGCGCGCCCCCCTTTCGAAGAGGGCGCAGATTTGGGTTCATCGCTACTACAGTTCGAACTCCTGTCACAGTTCTGAATCTAATCTCACAAAGTGCAATATAAGACTGATAAATCACCAAAGAGTCCAAATCCGGCAAATCGTTTTGGAAAATCAATTTTAATCAAAAAGCGCCAAACATGGACTGCTTTGCCAGATTTCAAAGTCGCCACCTAAATATTTTGTTTTTGGAAAATTTAGGAAATCCTGACTCGTGCCTAAGGCCACGTGTCCGTCATCACCAAAGTTGCCTCGGCTCGGGAACTTGGGTACGAGAGGGGAAGGTCCTGAAATGAGCACCCCCGCTCGCCGGATCAAAGATCGGCCTCTACTAAACATGATATGTTGTTTTTGAAAACACGTGTTCTTGTTTGATTATTAGCTAACTTACTATGTGATGTGCACAACACACAAGTATAGACTAAATTGCTCGATTTGAAACAAAACATCTCATGTTTGTTTTTCGAAAATGGTTTGAAAGTGCTACTCGCAAGTAAGCTAAAACGCGGATTTGCCACCAAACAAGGTGGGCTTGAAACAACATGATATGCCACTCTCAAGTGGGTTTAAAACTCACATTTTGATGAATTGTTCCAATTCAAGTAATGAAGCCTTCATCCATAGGCATTCATGCAGTTTAGTATATAAGCAAATAGCCTCATGGCAAGCATGCTATCATTGTAATCACTTACACACATGCAAGGATGCTAAAGCGTAAACACTTACAGTGTACTCCGAGCCAAAACAGGAAACTAGTTAGAAAACAATGCATGATCCTAACTATACAAGATGCCTAATGCAACACATGCAGTAATGCAACTAAATAGGCTCGGCTATCTAAGATAGCATATGAAATGCAACAATTGATACATGTATTCAAATAAGTGTATTGAAATACAATGCAGTTTGAATGATGCATCGAGCCCGGTGCATGCAAGACAAATGAATGATGCACGCATGAAAGCATAAGGTATGCTAATTGAAATACGCCCTAAACTAACCATCAAAAGCTGATAAGTAAAAGGGAGAAAGAAATGGGGGTTGTAAGACATGCACACACACACGCACCCTTATTACAATATTTGCCCTCTCGACGGAGGGTCCGAATAAAAGCTAAGCTAAGCTAACTAATCTAATTAAGCTAATTAGACTAATTATTACACAACAAATTGAATAACTAGCAAACTAATCACTAATTATTATAACACTTTAATTAATTAACAAATTAACTAATTTACAAATTCAAGCTAACTACCAAGTAAAGCTTTAAGAACTAAGCTGCCCCAGCAAGTTGAAAAAGTTTGAACATGCATGCCTCGGTTTCCGCCCCAAAAAACTCTCCGATTTGCTCTCTTGAGGCTCTGTCTGCAGGATGTCTTTAAGAATTTTCTTCTGAAACTTACCAAAACAAAGCTGGGGAGTGCACCAATGGCCTGCCAGCCATGAGAAGCTGCTGCCAGCCACCTGCCGGCCAACAACGCAAGGGTGTCGGCCATCAATGTGGCTTTGCCGGCCACTGGTGTGCTGTGACACCATTCTGTAACAAAGCACAAAATAGAGGAAAGTGAGGGTCTCCCTAGGAACATGTGTGTACCATGCCCCTCCTTATCACCTCAAAACATCAAAGGAGTTGCATAATTGAATCCAAGACCACCAATCAAGCATGCAATGCATGATGGCTAAAGATCCAATCTTGTACACATTCGATGAATGCAATGCAAACAAGACTTTAAGACCATGGCCTTATCATGAGAGGTGAAAAGCAATGGAGACAAAGGGGATTGGCTCACTTTCATCACTTTGAGTATGAAGTGGACCAATCCACCTTGTGTTCAACATAACGTCCGATTGAACACCATGCAATGCAAACAACATACTATGCTTAGCATGAAACACAGAACTCTAACATGTAAACAACGCATGCCTAACATATTAAGGGACTAAAACGATGAAACTAGTGCAGGACACAACACTAGAAACATGCAGTACAATGCTCAAATGATTAAACCAGCCCAAAACAGAGCTATAGCAAACCAAAACAGTGGCTAAAATGAACCGAGAAGATAGCATGAAAAGCAAGAAAATGATGTTCATGCATTGGCTCATAAACGAGGCATAAGACTCAACTCTTAAAAGCACTTAAAGAGTGATATATATGAGTGTATGATGGAAATATATGCTCTGAAGTTACATGCCAAATGATGCCATAGCATGCAAATAGCTCAACTAAAGCATGTTAGGAGACTTGGAACACAAAGCTAGTCAAGGGCTTTACACAAGAGGCATGCAATACATAGCCTAAACAACCAAACCAGCTCTGGATAGAGCTCAACCATGCCAAATCAAAGGCCAAAACATGCTGAAATGATAGCCCAAAAGCTTAGACAAACATGCATGCAAGTAGGCTTATGAATAAGGCACAAGGCACATCTCTCAAAAGCATTGAAAGAGTAGAACATATGAGAGTGTAACCACACTATACATACTGAAATCATGTATGAAATGAGGTTAAGACATGCAAATAACCCAAGCAAAGCATGCTAGAGGCTTTGAAACTCAAGGCTAGTCAAGGCCCTTTACACTACAACCATGCAAGGCAAGGCATATATGATCAAGACCACTCAAATCAAACCTAAAGCCTGCTAAAACATAGCCAAAAACATGCCAGAGTAGAGCATACACATGCTAGATCAAATAGGCTAAAACACCAAACATGCTAGACTAGTGAACAAAATTGCACTACAAGTGCAAGAAGCATGCAAGAGGTAACCAAACCAACCAAAATCAGAGTTAAAGCATGTTAAATAATGGCCAAAAGCATGCTAGAGTAGAGCCAATGCATGCTAGAATTATAGACTAATACATGAAGCATGTTAGGCTAGCAAGTAGGATTACACTACAAGTGTATGAAGCATGTAAGAGGTGACCAAACCAGCCAAAAATAGAGTCATAGTAGGTCCAAAAGGTTACAAAAACATGCTCAAACTAAGCCTCAAGAAGGGAGAAACACATGCTCATTTGGTAGGCCAACAACACATGCTAACAAGACAAGAGGAGAGGGGACCACCCCCTCCCATTTTGGACCTCAAAACCACTTTTCCACCATTAAAATTCCTCTGAGTTTCAGTGGTAGAAAGGCCATGCAAAGGCTATTACAAAAGCTTCAAAGGATGGCTTAAAAGCTTAACAAATAAGCAAAGAAAGAGGGTAAACCACCCCTAACTCCAACAAGGACTCAAACCAACATTTTTAACACTTAAAATCAGAGCTTTTTATAGTTAACGACCAAGCCTAAAACAGCATGCAAATGTGGCTAATATGGTATACGAAAATAAGCTTAAAAGGGAGATATGCTCACCCTTGAAGCACAGCAGCAAGAGGACAACTTCTAAGCCAAAAAACTAGCTTTTTGAACTCCAAACAAACCTTCAAGGACCTCAGCTCCAAGGTAGTGGTGTTTGACAAGGTGTCTTAGTGCAAAAGTATGAAGAAAACACACTTTAAGGCTCAATATAGCACAAATATAGAGAGAGTGTGAAAATTCTAGAGAGAAAGAGATATTTTTGCTCTGAAAATTGTGAACCTCAAGATAGGGAGAGGGGCCTCCCCTTATATAAGCAATGCAAGCAAAAGCTTGCTTGACAAGTTTAAACTTGCCTCCATCCCTCCATACACGTGTATGGAGGATGGCTCAGTGAACCACAGCTGGCTCAAAAGATCTAAAATAATATCTGTTGAAACATGGTGGCTGGTCGACCATCAGCGGTGGCCGGCAGTGCCTCATTGATGGCCGGCAGGGCTAAACAGATGGCCGATAATGCCAAAACAAGACCGGCAGTGCACCACAAGAATCATGCTGAAAGGACTAACACATGGTCCAAAAAAAGAGCAGAAAGGACACAGGGTTTGGAAAGCTCAAACCTGTGACGTTCTGCCGCGAAATTCGAGTACTCGACGAGCAATCAAACTTGTCATTAGATGTACCTGCAAGCATATCCAAGTCTTGAGGACGGTTAAAAATGGGGTGTTTACAACCATGTGTACAAATTTCTTTTGGCTCTTATATTTTTGTTGGGCATGTAAATGTATTAATGTGTTACATGTTTCACTCTATAATTTTGCTCATAATTGGCACAGCTCAATGGACTTCTTTATTATATGCTTCCATTTATGGCCCCATCAGCATAAATATTTTGTATGCTCGTTTAAGGCCTTCGGTAATCCACGGATTACTAGCCAGTTATGACCTAAACTTTTAGGGACAGGTTCGGATCATGATAGAGTGGTATCAGAACATGAGTTAATATCTCACCCATGAGTCCATGTGAGCAATACGAAGTCTAGAAAAGGTTTAAGTTACATCCATATTGCATTCATAATCAAGTATGACACGAAAATGTCATTTGTCTATGTGGCTTTTGTGCATACTATCTGTGAAAGTTATAATGTATGTTCCTCTAGATCATGGTGAGAACAAGGGCAGAAGACGAGGAAGATTCAACCTCCACATGCCTTGATAGGATGGAGGCAATGATTATGGACATGGTTGAGGCTTTTAGACAACAACAACAACAACAGCAACCACCACCGCCATCAATGTCAGTGCAACCACCTGTAATGCAAGACCACCAAGCTGATGATTGAACTATTGCTCTCACAAAGGAATTTAAGAAGATGAAACCACCATTATTCAAAATGGGAATTCATCCATTAAAGGCAGAGGCATAGGTGCTTGGCATAGAGAAATTGTTTGAGGTCTTTCCATGTACAGAGGGCCAGAAAATTTTACTTGCTACTTTTACACTGGAAGATGAGGCATGCCGCTAGTTGATGCTCATCCGAGAGGAACTTCAAGGAATGAATTGGGCTCAATTTTTGGAGATCTTTTATGAGAAGTACTTCTCATCCCACAGAGTATCCAAGACAGGAAAGTGTCGGAGGGAACAAAATTGTAACGAAGTATGAGGCACAATTTACCAAACTAGCCCATTTCGCACCACGCATGGTTGATACGGACTACAAAAAGAAGAGAAAATTTGAGGGAGATCTCCAAGACTCCATTCTTGAGAAGATTAATGTATTGAAGGTACAGAAATATGTAGATGTATTAGATAAGGCCATCATAACGGAAGGTAACCAGGCCAACCGTAACCGGTACTCAAATTGGAAGGGCAAAAGGCAAGGCTCTATTGTGCACAACGGATCGACGTCTTCACAAAACAAAAAGCAAAATTTGGAAACTTCTAACACTGCGGGGTCTAACCATGATTCACCACCAACTTGCTTGGAGTGTGGAAAGAAGCATTGAGGGGTTTGCCATCGAGCATCAAGAGCTTGCTTTAAGTATGGAAAGAAGGGACATGTGATGAGAGATTGTTCTATGTTTCGGCAACAAAAAAGGAATAGGCCAACTGCTAGATCACCCAGTTCCACTCCTGCAACAAAGATCCCAGCAAAGCCTACTACTTCTAGAGATAATGTTAGGTAGCGGAGAGTCTTTGCTCTTGTTCTGAGTGATGTCCAAAATTCGGATGTTGTGGTTTCAGGTATGCTTTCCATCATTGGTCAACCTGCTCATATGCTAATTGATTCGGGTTCTATTCATTCTTTTGTTTCGAAAACTTTTGCTCCTAATTTGAATAGATCTATGGAACCTTTGAATTATGTGGTGTGCGTGTCTCTCCCATCTGGGGACTATATGTTATGTGCTTCTACGTATCTTGCATGTGAGCTTTTACTTTGAGATATTCCATTATGTGCTAATTTGATGTCTCTTGATATGGTACACTTTAATTTAATTTTGGGAATGGACTGGTTAGCTAAGTATCATGCAACCATTGATTGTGTGTCTAAACAAGTCATTTTTCGCCCACCAGGTCAAGATGAGTTTACTTTTGTGGCACATGGGGTAGTCTCTCCACCCTATTTTATATTGGCCATGAAAGCTTACAAACTACTTCAAAAAGGTTGTAGGGATTATTTTTGTAGCATTTTGCATGCAAAGGCAACCGACGCAAGTGTTGAAAATATTCAGATTGTTAGTGAGTTTTCGGATGTGTTTCCCGAAGAATTGCTAGGGGACTTGATAAACCATGAGATTAAATTTGTCATCAATATTGTGCCGAGCACTCAACCAATTTCTAAGGCTCTGTACAGAATGTCTCCAGCAGAAATAAAGGAATTGAAAATACAGTTGCAAGAATTGCTTGACAAAGGGTTCATCCGACCGAGTACATCGTCATAGGGCGCACTCGTTTTGTTTGTGAAGAAGAATGATAGGACCCTTCGGTTGTGTATTGATTACCGAAAACTTAATAAGGTAACGGTGAAGAATAAATATCCTTTACCACGGAATAATGATTTGTTTGACCAATTATAGGGGGCACAAGTGTTTTCAAAGATTGACTTGAGATCTGGGTACCATCAATTGAAAGTCAAAGCAGAGGATGTTGAGAAGACCGCCTTCCGAACCAGGTACGACCATTATGAATTTTTAGTCATGCCATTTGGGGTTACAAATACACTAGTAGCTTTCATGGATTTAATGAATCAGGTTTTCAAACCATACTTGGATGAGTTTGTGGTGGTATTCATTGATGACATTCTTATTTATTTGAAAAGTAGGGAGGAACATGAAAAGCACTTGATGTTAATTCTTCAAACGCTTAGGGACAAGAAGTTGTATGCTAAATTGAAGAAATATGGATTTTGGTTAAATGAGGTTATGTTTTTGGGGCATGTAATTAACAAGGATGGCATGTCTGTCGATCTGCAAAAGATAAAAACTATTGTGAATTGGCCTACTCCTACCAATGTTACAGAAGTACGCAGTTTTATGGGTTTAGTAGGTTACTACCGAAGATTTGTTAAAGATTTCTCCAAGATTACGGTGCCGCTTACCCAATTGACTCAAAAAGGTGTTCCATTTGAGTGGACAAAATAGAGGGAGTCCGCTTTCTAAGAATTAAAGACAAGGCTCACAACAGCACTGGTCCTCACCTTACCATCAAGTACAGAAGGGTTTGTTATTTATAGTGATGCTTCTCATAAGGGTTTGGGGTGTGTACTTATGCAGAATGGAAGGGTAATTAAGTATGTATCTCAACAATTGAAGGCACATGAAAAGAATTACCCTACGCATGATTTGGAATTAGCTGCTATGGTGTTTCCATTGAAGATTTGGCGGCATTATCTTTATAGAGCAACATGTAAAGTCTACACTGACCACAAGAGCCTCAAGTATTTCTTTACTCAAAAGGAGCTTAATATGCGACAAAGAAGGTGGTTAGAACTCATCAAGGATTATGACTTGCGGATTGATTATCATCCCTACAAAGCCAACTAGTGGTGGTCACAGTTCGGATTTGAGCAGTTTGCAGGTCGGTTTGGACCTGCCCGCACCTATGCGGTTTGGAGAAAAGTCAACCCACAACCGCCCGTAGTGCGGTTTGCACTTTGTGCGGATAGGGTTCGCGAATGTGCGGGCGGTTGTGGGAGGTTTGCGGATTGGACTTTTTTCTTTAAAAAATTATTTTTGAGCCTTTTTTTTCCCATTTTGTAAATATTTATTTTGGACCCTTTTCTAAATTTATTCTAAAATGTTCCAACATTAGTAATTAATGAATTAAAATTTATAAATTAAAAACACAACAATTTCCCATTTTGTAAATATTTATTTTGGACCCTTTTCTAAATTTATTCTAAAATCCTCCAACATTAATACTTAATGAATTAAAACTTATAAATTAAAAACACAACAAAATGAGAGATTTGGAGGCCCAGATGGAATGGACTCTATCCTCCTGGTCGAATAGATGAACCTCTTGTTGCAAAATTGGCACCATGACTAAAATTTCTCCCAATTGAGTCCAGGTGTGCACTCAAGTAGGGCACTCCCAATGTTTCAGCTGCACAAAAATGAACACTAATATTAATAATTTTGAAATTGTTTAAATCCATTTGGAGAGTTGTCCCATTTAGTGGCACCAATACATACAGATCCCAGTTTGATGATCTGTCTTTTATTTTTTAAGCCATAATTTTTTAAGCCACAATGGGTAGACAATCTAAGAAAAATCAAATAATTATAATAGTCGTAGTTACAAGATTTTCATTTTTGATAACAAATGGGATGAAATCAAAAATATCCAGGATAGATCATAGATGAACAGTTTAGATTTTAAAATTAAAAAAAAAAATGATATATTTTAAGTGCGGATGGGTTTGTGGCGGATGCGGTTCAAACCTACAACCCGCCCGCAACCCGAAAAATTCCTATATTCCAAACCACACCCTACCCTATCGTATTTGTAAAACCGCCCATATATGTGCGCGTTGGGTCGGGTAGGGCAGGTTGTGCGGATCGGATAACCACTATAGCAGATGCTCTTAGTAGAAAGTCAACGACAAACTTAGCATGTTTGCTTACAGAGCGGAATGAACTATTGCTTGACTTGGAAAAAATGTAAGTGGAAATTATGCTACATGAATGGGGTGGAATGTTAGCCGCAATGGCAGCACAACCGGTTATTATTGAGGAAATTAAACAAAGGCAATTGGAGGATGAATTTCTCAAGAAAGTACATGATGAGATAGAAACAAAACTGAGACCGGGATTTTCTTTGGAAGCTCAAGTTTTGAAATTCAATGGAAGATTGTGTGTTCCTAATGTCCTTGGAATTAAAGGGAGAGTCTTGGAAGAAACTCATAAGTCCAAATTTACTATGCATCCCGAAAATACCAAAATGTACCAAGATCTCAAGCAAGATTTTTGGGGCCCAATATGAAAAGAGAAATTGCAGAGTTCATTTCAAGGTGCTTTCAATGTCAGCAAGTAAAAACGGAGCACCAAAGACTGGCAGGGTTACTACAACCTCTCCCTATTCCAGAATGGAAATGGGAGCATATAACTATGGATTTTATTGTGGGCTTACCCCGAACACCTCGAGGTATGGATTCTATATGGGTTGTTGTGGATAGATTGACTAAGTCTGCTCACTTTCTGCCTGTGAGGACTGTTTATAATGCTGAGGGACTTGCTGCGGTGTACATTGCTGAGATTATTCGATTGCACAATGTTCCGGTTTCCATTGTGTCGGATAGAGATTTCAAGTTTGTGTCAAGATTTTGACAAAGCTTACAAAAAGCATTGGGGACAAAGTTAAGGTTCAATATCGCATTCCATCCACAAACCGATGGGCAATCTGAAAGAACTATACAGACGTTGGAGGACATGCTCCGGATGTGTGTTTTGGATTTCCTTAAAAGTTGGGAAACTCATTTACCTTTGGCAGAATTTGCCTATAACAACAGTTTCCACTCCAGTATTGGGATGGCACCATATCAAGCTTTGTATGGGAGAAGATATCAAACTTCGGTTTGTTGGACCAAGGTTGGGGATGGGTCGTTGATTGGGCTTGAAATCGTACAAGTTACTATGGAAAAGATTCAGATCATCCAACAGAGATTGAAGGCTGCTCAAAGTCGACAAAAGAGCTATGCGGATCAAAGAATGAGAGACTTAGAATTTGAAGTTAGGGATCATGTTTTTGCCAAAGTCACTCTAATGAAAGGGCATAGAAGGTTTGGGAAGAAAGGGAAATTGTTACCCTGGTACATAGAGCCATTTCAAATTTTAGAAAGATTGGGTTCGGTTGCCTATCAGATTACTTTACCACCGAGCATGGAGCAAGTGCACAATGTATTATACATATCAATGTTGCGAGGCTACCTTCGATATCAATGTTGCGAGGCTACCTTCGGGACCTTTTCCATGTTATTGACTATCATCAAATTGTGCTAGATGACGATATGGTTTTTGAGGAGAAACCCCTTCGACTCCTTGATCGGCAAGTCAAACAACTAAGGAGCAAGACTATCCCAATGGTAAAAATTGAATGGATGGAACATCATGGAAGCAAAGCCACTTGGGAACGGGAAGAAGAAATGAGACAACGATATCCAGAATTATTTTCTACTTGAGGTAAACAAGTTCGGAGAACCAAACTTCCTAAAGGGGAGAAAACTGTGATAACCCAACCCGTACTATGCTTAATTATACATGTGATTATGTGTTTGATATGAATTTGCAAGTTTAAGCATGGGAAATATGTGAATTTGGAAAAAATATCTGTTGAAAGTAGGAATATCTGTTGTAATTGAAACTTTGAAACGAAATTGAAGGCCTTAGAGGCGCAATAAACAAAAATCAACTTCATATTTATGATTAGCATGATTTATAGAGCTTTCGGTGAAATTTTGAAAAATTACGATTCGTAATAAATAAATTAAGATTTATGAGTTAAATTGTATATGTTTAGCTCTCTTTTTGTTCTTCATTGTTGGAGGAGAGCTCTAAGAGTGAGTTAGAGAGAGAGAAAGAGAGGAAGCTAGGGATTTTGAAGAGAAACAAGGGGCAAACCTTATATTTGAGTTAAGGTATGTTAATTTACTTACAATCTTTGTCTCTAACTCATTTTTATCACGAAATCAAGAAGAAATTAGGAATTTTGAGCTAAGGTTTTGAGTTGTGCGATGGCTTGAGCTAAAGGCATGAAATTGAACCATAATCTCTTCATCTTTGTTTGATTTGAGTTCGTTCTTGTGATTGATCCATGAAACAAACCCTAGATGATTCATGAAAACAAGATTTGTTGGAAGATTTTTCATGGGTTATGTATTTTGAACTAGTTCATGTAATGTATGAATATGAGAAAGAAATGAGTCCATGAATTTGATGTTGATGCAAGATTGATATGTTTAGTGTAGATTACACTTATATCATGTTTTTGAGTTGTTTTTGCATGAATTTGGGCTTGGAAATGAGGTAGGAGAGTTTACATCCTTGTGCCATTTTTGGACTGTCTGAGTGTTCCCAGACCGCTCGTGTGGCCATGGGCTCCACACGAGTGGCCCATGCCTTGAACCAAAAGTCGGTTGCACTGTGCGCTTGAGTGGCTACAATTTCTGCACATACGGAGCCAAACCGCTCAAGCGATTAGACTGCCGCATGTGCGGCCAGGCAGGGAAAAATCTGTGTTGTTTTGTGTTGCTACTCCCGACCTCCGAAACGCATTCCCATCCTTATTTAAACACTTTTAGGAGTGAAATGATGATTAGAAATTCATTAAAGAAGGTTGTGAATTACGAAAGATAAGTGTTCGAATTGAAACAAATGATTTATCAAATATGTGTGTGAAATGTTTGTGTATGTCGTGTGGCAGAGGAGACGCCGCGAAATCAAACACACTGTGAGTAGTAATATTGTACATTTATGCTCTTTATTGCGTACCTTGAACCACGAATGGTGAATGGTGCCAACATTACGAATTGAATGGAAATGGAGAAACTTCATTAATATTATATGACACGTGCTACATGGTTGAGCCCGAGGCCGCTTGTTATATGATTGAGCCCAAGGCCGCTTGGTTTATATGATTATGGATATTGTGACAACGGAAGATGAGGCATGCCGCTAGTTGATGCTCATCCGAGAGGAACTTCAAGGAATGAATTGGGCTCAATTTTTGGAGATCTTTTATGAGAAGTACTTCCCATCCCACAGAGTATCCAAGACAGGAAGGTGTCGTAGGGAACAAAACCGTAACGAAGTATGAGGCACAATTTACCAAACTAGCCCATTTCGCATCACGCATGGTTGATACGGACTACAAAAAGAAGAGAAAATTTGAGGGAGGTCTCCAAGACTCCATTCTTGAGAAGATTAATGTATTGAAGGTACAGAAATATGTAGATGTATTGGATAGGGCCATCATAACGGAAGGTAACCAGGCCAACGGCAACCGATACTCAAATTGGAAGGGCAAAAGGCAAGGCTCTAATGTGCACAAGGGATCGACGTCTTCACAAAACAAAAAGCAAAATTTGGAAACTTCTAACACTGCGGGGTCTAACCGTGATTCACCACCAACTTGCTCGGAGTGTGAAAAGAAGCATTGAGGGGTTTGCCATCGAGCATCAAGAGCTTGCTTTAAGTGTGGGAAAAAGGGACATATGATGAGAGATTGTTCTATGTTTGGGCAACAAAAAAAGAATAGGCCAACTGGTAGCTCACCCGGTTCCACTCCTGCAACAAAGACCCCAGCAAAGCCTACTACTTCTAGAGATAATGTTAGGTAGGGGAGAGTCCAAAATTCGGAGACGCCGCGAAATCAAACACACTGTGAGTAGTAATATTGTACATTTATGCTCTTTATTGCGTACCTTGAACCATGAATGGTGAATGGTGCCAACATTACGAATTGAATGGAAATGGAGAAACTTCATTATTATTATATGACATGTACTACATGGTTGAGCCCGAGGCCGCTTGTTATATGATTGAGCCCAAGGCCGCTTGGTTTATATGATTATGGATATTGTGACAACCTTATGATCACCTATTTACTCTGTTTTACTGTATTATTACTCATTGAGCTTCGCTCACCTAATTTTATGTATGTACATATAGGTGATCCGCAACATGGAGCACACCCCTAAAGTCAGCTTCATGAGCCTTTTAATGACCCAATTGACTCATGTCTCTGAGATGGAGTTTTGTCTTTGATTCGCACCATACCTTGGCCTTATTTTGTTTTTGTTATTATGGTCTTGGGTTGTAAACAATGTGTACAAATTTCTCTTGGCTCTTATATTTTTGTTGGGCATGTAAATGTATTAATGTGCTACGTGTTTAACTTTATAATTTTGCTCATGATTGGCACAGCTCAATGGACTTCTCTTTATTATATGTTTCTGTTTATGGCCCCATTAGCATAAATATTTTGTATGCTCGTTTGAGGCCTTTAGTAATCCACGAATTACTGGCCGGTTATGACCCAAACTCTTAAGGGTGGGTTCGGGTCATGACATTCAGTCAAACCTGGTGTTTCTCTTGATACTACTCAGCCCTTTTTTCCAATCTATCTCTTTATAGGTCTATTGTTGGGGCTCTACAATACCCCACTATCACACACCTTGATTTGTCTTTTGCTGTTAACCATGCTTGTCGACATATGCATCAACCTACAAATACCAATTTTCATCTGTCAAATGATTGCTCAGATTTGTTAAAGGTACAATTGGCCATGGTTTGACTTATTTACCTAGTACTTTTGAAGTGCATGCCTTTTCAAACTCCAATTAGACTGGTGACTTGGTTGATCGAAAGTTTACTTTAGGCTACTATGTTTTCTTATGATCCAACCTTATTTCTTGGTCTGCTAAGAAGCAAGCCATTGTTTTCTGGTCTTCAACTGAGGCTAAATATCATGCCTTAGCCCATGTTGCTACTGAATTAAATTGGCTCAAAATCCTTTTGGCCGATTTACATATTTTTTTCCCCAACTATACCTATTTTGTGGTGTACTCTTGCATTCAATCCAGAATTCCATTCTCGCTCCAAGCACATAGAAATTAATTGTCATTTCGTGCATGAATGGGTTTTTGCCAAGGACATTGCTCTTCAGTACATTCCTACTTTGGATCAACTTGCTGATCTATTTACTAAGCCTTTGTCTATATCTTTTTTCAACTATTTGAAGTCCAAACTCATGGAGTTTCCGACCCCTATGAGTTTGTAGGGGCAAGATAGACAACCACACAAAGATGATAATGGTACACCAGCAGTAGCTAAGCATAGCTCCTCAACAGCTTTATCATTAACCACACGTGTGAAGAATAGTTAGTTAGAAATTATACAAGGTGTATTAGTTAGTTACAGGGTATAAATACATTGAGTATATATGTATTAAAGTTAGTTACAACTACTGAGACAGATTTGTATATATATGAGTATTACTCATATCATCAAATAATGAGAATCATTTTCAGCTTTTCCACATAATGTCATTCTATGAATTTCTTTTGTTTTGTGAGCTTTGAATTTTTGCTTCACTTGCATGATATTCTCTTTCTTCTTCTTTCTCTATTTGTACAGTTTGGATCTGTGTTGATATTGCATTTACTTTTGTATCAATGGAATCTTCAAAGTCATGTATGTAATTATAAAAGATATTGTTAATTTTTTTATTGTAATGATTTAGTTTTAGGAATTTGATTTGAATGTTTTTTACCTTATCATGGTAAGAGTCTGTGACTGTAGACACCCCATTTTTGACTACCCGCAAGACTTGTGCGCTTTGTCCTGTACACTCGATGATGAAAATAGTATTGTGCATGATTCGCCTTCTCAACCAAGGTCGGTCACTCAAAACAATCTCAAACCTTTTATATCTACACTAATTAAGCCCCTGAATTTTATTTTTGAACCTTGTGCTGACCTACGCTGAGCTTAAAACAAAGAAAGAAGGGGAACACTTGTGGGCCCTACCATGCCTCATTGAGGGTCAGTCGTGTCCATTTGGGGCCAGTCGTACCTCGATGGACGACCGGCCTCAATGGCGATAGACACTGTTCTGGGCGGGAGCCCGCCAGCTGTCTATTTTTGGAGATATTTCTGACTTGTTTTGCTCAAATTCTATAAAAACAAGATCCTACCTCTGTTTTGAGGGTTGGACAATTTAAAAAGAGCCTATACACATATTCAGAGCTCCTTCTTTTTGTGCAAGTCATATTTGAACAAGCTTATCACCCTTAAGCCATTTTCATACTCCATACACACCCTCAAACCTTAACCTTGGAATCTTGGTTTAACCTTGAGGAGTACAATTCTAGCTTGAGAGTGCGTTAGGATTGAGTTTGATCAACAACTAAAGCTTACTCCATTTGAGAGGTATAAGCTTGTAACTCTTGCTTTTGCTTTCATTTTATATCCATCTCTTGTGTCTTTTTATTGTTTTGATCCTAGTTCAAGTGTTAAACCTTGAGTTTGAATAGCTACCAAAGGGTAAAGAGGGTTGACACCCTCTCTTACACCTTACTTCATAACTCAACCCTTGTTTCTATAATTTTTTCTTTGACCTTTCAAATTGATTTTTAGAGTTTAAAAGAGGCTAAAAATCATGTTTTGGGGTTTCAAAGGTGGAGGGGTTAGCCACCCCTCCTTATTCTTGCTTACTGGCCTTATTTTCTTTGCTTGTTGTTTAGCTTTTATGGGCTCTTTTCATGCACTTTGAGCCAATGTTTTTCACCTATCAGAGGTTGTTTTAGGGTTGTCCTAATTTATTTAGGTAGTTCATGCTTTGATTAGTTCACTTGTTATATCATAAGTTCTCATATATAGCTTGTTGCATGTTATTCTTAGCTTTTCTTTAATTAATTTTCATGTTAAGAGCCTCATTTTAATAAGCAACTTACCATTCATTTCTTTCATTTGAGAGTTGTTTCAACCGGTTGATGGTTGTTCAAAATATGAGCTAGAGATCTATGCTTAATGGCTTAATCTCTTCGGAGGTTCATCGCCAACAGCATAGTCTCTCTTTCATGTTCAGAATCACTTCCCGTTTGACATGCTTCTCATTTTGTGGACGTAATCTTTAGAGGACTTAACCGTTATGTTGGACAAATGGACTAAAGAATGAAAAGGTCTAAAAAAATTGTTAAAATGAACCAACCCACATAAAGAAAATGAGTCATATTGCTTGGATTCAACCGAACGTTATGCCGAGTCTATTGTGTCAAGGGTCATCTTACATCAATTCATAATGTTTCGATGAGCCTTGAAGCGTTTCTACCTCCCTCTTTGAGCTTACTCCATGATAGGAGGGAGAGGTGGTTATTGATTCATTACATTCATTGATTTTTGTCCAAAATCATGTCCTAATTCATCAAGCAATCAATTTGCTCATTGATGGTTTTGGAAATGACTTCATTCTTCTCTTGAGGCTTTCTATGACAAAGAAGAGTAGAGGGGACAAACAGAGTTCAAAATAACTATGTCTTTACTGTTTTCACTTCAAAGCACAAAATAGGTCTTTTCACAAAAATAAGGCACGGCCGGCCTTATTTGGGCCCGGCTGGGCCTTATTTGGGGTCGACCGGGCTCCAATGTTTGGTCAGCAACATGTTTTGCAGAAAACATAGGGCAGTGGCTGAAGGTGAAACAGAATGGTCTGGGCAAACAGAGCAGTTTCTGGACGCTGCTCATACGAGCATTATGCATCCTTGTTTGAAGATTAATCATTAATTATTATTGTTGTACTTAATTAATATAATTGTAGCCATTGTTCATTTGTAATTGTTATAGCTAGTTAACTTAGATAGCTAGTTCATTTCTTTGGTATTCATTAGAATTTGTAATAAGTAGTTAGCTTAGCTTAATTCATTCATTCGAATTTGTAATAGTTAATTTATTTGGACACTCAGGCATTCATTCGGACCCTCTTACGCGAGGGCAAATTGTAATAATGTGTATGTCTTCCAATCCCACGTCTTTCTCCCTTTTATTTATCCGCTTATGATGGATAGAAAAGAACATCATGTTTCTTTTAGCATTTCTCATGTTTACATCCACTTGTCTTGCATGCATCAATGCTAAATTCATCATTCTAACAAGCATTATCGTTTATTACTTCGTTGAATACGTGTTTAAAACCGCATGTTTCCAAATTGATTCGCATGTCATGATTAGTAGCTGAGCCTATAAATTGCATCATTGCATGTGTTGCATTAGTCATGTTGCATTAATTAGGGGTATGCATGTTTTCTAACTCTTTTGTTTCTTTTGGCTTGCCTTAGAGTACGAGGTGAGCATTTTTGTGCTTTAGCATACCGCATGCGTATGATTGTTGCCATGATAAGCATGAATACCATGAGGCTAAGTGCTTAATTGATATATCTGCTTGAATGCCTGTGAAAGAAGGCTAATTGCTTGAATTGGGATGATTTGAGTAAATGTGCATATGAGATCACATTTTCAAGTGGTACATATTCAAACAGTTTTCAAACAAACATGAATCAAAATGTTCCAATTTTTGAAAATTAGTCTATACTTGTGTGCAACACATAGTAAAGTTAGCCTAAAATCGGAACAAGAGTATATAATGTAGATAAGAATCACATCATGATTAGTAGAGGCCGATCTTTGATCGAGTGAATAGGGCGCTCAATTCATGACCTTCCCCTCTCGTATCTAAATTCCCGAGCCAAGACAACTTTGGTGATGACGGATAAGTGGCCTTTGGCACAAAGTCTCGGGTTTCCTAAATTTCTCAAAAATATTTAGGTGGCAACTCTATATCTAGCAAAGCAGTCCATTTTTGACATTTTGATTCAAAATCAATTTTCCAAAATATTTTCTGGATTTGGACTCTTTTGTGTTTTTCTATTTCACATTGCACTTGTGAGATCAGATTCAGAACCACGGGAGTCCGAACTGTAGGGCTAGTTGTATCCGAAAGGAGCACAAAAAGTCGAGCTACAGTTTCTAGCAACTCTGCTGGGGAAAGATGAGAACTTGACTTGAAATTTATGATGTGAAATTTTATCTACACTTATATGTTCTTTACATTGCATTTGCATTGGTGCAGTTACATCATTGTGTTTTCCATCTGCTATTCTTGGACGGTTTGCCGGAGGCTTACCCAAAAGCTTGCCAAAAGGCTGACCGGTCGTAGTCTCTACCATGATGGGAACACAACCCTTGGATCTGGACTACCACTGTACCGTTTGATCCTCTTTTCACTTCTCAGTGTTAGGTGCAAGAGGTATATTAGGTAGTCTTGCTGAGGTACCCACTTTTTGACCATTTGGCCTAGTTGTATCCAAAGAAGCCATAGTGACTAATCCAAACTAGGACAGGATGCTCACCCAAAATATAGGATTGCGTGAAACCACTTGGTCAAAATAGTGAAACCTAGTTCATGACAAAACTTGGACAGGGTAACCCTACCTCCTCATAGAGGTGTTTTGGCTCTCTCTTAACTGGTATGTGCTTTATAGTGAAACTGTACATGGATGTGCATAGCAGTTGCAAATTTGGTATCTGTTTTGAGAGGGCAGAACTCCCAAAACTGGGGAGTTTTGCTAAGGATTTCACGCTAAACCGGGACCTTACACAATCACTTGATTAATCTGTTATAGCTTAATGTTCAATTGAGACCAAACAGAAGTGGCAAGGTCGTATGGACAACCTCTTCATCCTTGATTTTTTTCATTTAAGTCTTGTTATCAGACCTTCGAAGACTCCTTTGGCCTTTTTCTTTCCTGTTGATGCTATTTGGAAGTCTGTCACACCACCTAGAATTAAAGTTTTTGGTTGGTTATCATAGCAGGGTAGGATTGCTACCTCTAATCTTTTGTATTATAGGATTATCATACATAGATATAGTCTTTGTGCATTCTGTAAACAGAGGTGGAGACTGTTGACTGCTTGTTTCTCCATTATCACATCTCTTGGTGGGTTTGGTCTAAATGCATCCAATTGTGGGTTATTTGATTATGATAAATGGGTACAATCCTCTATGATTTGCTCTATTACAAAAGAGTGAATCCTTTGATTCGATCTCCAAAATGGGTGCAATCCAACGGCTGTAAAAGCTTATTGTTGAACTAGACAAGTTAATGAATTTCTTCAAGTCTTTGAATGGAGAAATTTGGAGAAAAGAGGCTTGATTGAGGGCTTAAAGGGCTTGGTCTCGAACGAGTCTTGAAATGATCTCTTTCAAATGAGAGATCAAATTTGTATTTGTAACTTGAAATGATTGACACAAATTTGGAGTGCTTGATAATCCTCTATTTTATGTTTGAAGAATTTTAGAGATAATTTTAAGAAAAGAATTTGACAAAATCTCGAGATTGCTTAGGAGCTTGCAAGACTATTAGCCAAAAATGTATGTCCCTTTTTCCATAATGAGAGGCTCTATTTATAGGCTTTTAAGAGAAGGGTTAATTTTGAAAACTCTAAAATTGACTCCAATTTCCAAGAAACAAGCAATTTATCTATTATAGAAATGATTTGCATTGAAATTTGAATTATTCTACCAAATTCTAACAAAATATCTTTACGGGCCCTCTACTTTTGGGTCGACCCAATTGTCAAAATAAGTTCACTTTTCTTTTGATGTGACTCATAATTTAAAATGGGTTAAGATCCATAATTTTAGTAAGACCATATCTATTTGAAAATTTTAACCATCTTAATTTTGATTAATTAAGAAAATTTATTTGTCTTGAGAGATAAAAAAAATTTATATGTCTATAGAAAATTTAAGTGTCTATAGAGATAAAAAATATATATATATATATATATATATCAAAATTTGAAATTTAAAATCAGAGCTTCACTTATATAAAACCAGTTGTAAAAGAATAATTTGATAATAGAAAAAAAAGTAACAGTTTACATTAAAAGAGTTATATGTTCTTTATGTAATAATATAGATCTACATATATTTAGAGATGTAAATATCAATTTTATTATTAATCGCTATGAAAAGTTTCAAATGTTCCACCAACATTTCAAGTTATTGACTATATATATAGAGTTTCAGTAAAGATTTTGTCCCTTTTTAATCCTAAGGACTAGAGTGGTCCAGTCTGAGCTGTGATCGCAGTTTGTGTCTATCAAAATTAGGAAGCGGGTCCACTTTTGGGATACTGCCGCGACCGTCCATCCCGAGCCAGTTTGTGCCTAGAGAGGTATTGTTGGGCATACTGGGTTAACTTGAAGGTCTCGTTTGGAGACAGTCCGTTTAGTCAAAAAATTAAAAAATTATTAAAAAAATTAAAAAATTAATAATTCATACTAAAAAGTTAAATATTCTCTTTTCTCTTTATTTTTTGTACATCTTTTCGTAAAAAATTAAAAAGTCATTCCAAACATACTAGTTTTTTTTAGCTCATATGTTAGCCAAATAACCAAAAAATTACTATATTAGAATGTTCCCAAACGAGGCCTAAGTATCATTTTAATAATTTAAATCGTCCATATTTTAAGATTTTTTAAATATATTATTTTTAAAAAAATAAATAAATTAAGTCAATCAAACAACAGAAATTATATATTTAGATTAGTTTTATATGAACTATTTATTTTTTCACTGTTTATTTTTTTATACAAAAATCATCCAAATACGTTATTTTTATTATTCAATTGACTTAATTTTTTTACAAAAGTAATATATTTAAAAAAATTTAAAATATAAATAATTCGAATTATTGAAATAAGATCCAAAAATGAGCTCACTAGCTTAATAGTATCTCCCTAATCCGACAAAGTAACGGCGAGAAGTCAGATTCATATCATTATTACTAGCATATCACACGTGCTATGTACGGATTGTGTTTACAACCTATCTATACTATATATTAAGTAAAAAGGGGTTTTTAACCCCTAAGGTCTGTGGGAGCTTCAATATCTCAATCTGAATTTTCTAAATTTTTTATTTAAAAAAAAAAACTCAGCATTTATTAATTTGGTCAAAATCCCTTGATCAGCAGTTATTAACTTTTTTTCAATCCACATGTCTTTCCACATGCTTGCATTTATTGATTTTGTCAAAATTCTCTTATTTTTTTCCTTATTATATTATATTAAAGTTTAATATTTTGATAATAATCATATGTGTTAAACTTTTCAATAATTTTTTTTTATACTTATTCTCAATACATTAAAGTGTTATTATGAAGGATGATAATCATATGTGTTGGGACTTTTCAAAGAATTAATGTGTTGTATTTCAAAGAATTTTTTTTATGCTTGATCTTAATGCATTAAAATGTTATTATAAGGGTAAGACTTGGGAGTTGGGAGAAGTTAATAAATGCTAAGATTTTTTTTTTTTAAATCAAAAAATCAAGAAACCTATATTGGGAGATTGAAGCTCCCACAAGGTGGCCTGTGGGAGCTTCAATATCCCAATTTGAATTTTCTAAATTTGTTGTTAAAAAAAATCTAAAACAAATATAAATATCTATAATTATCTCGTGCATAGCACGAGTGATAGGCTAGTTATCTATATATGTAAATTGCGATTTTTAAATATTTTTTTTAAATGTCTTCTTTTTTTCCCTTTTTATATTATATTAAAGTTTAATATTTTGGTAATAATTATATGTGTTAGACTTTTTAAGGAATTAAAGGTCTTTTTATTATTATTATATTATATTAAAGTTTAATATTTTGATAATAATCATATGTGTTGAACTTTTTAAGAATTTTTTTTATATTTGTTCTTAATGCATTAAAGTGTTATTGTGAGAGATAATAATCATATGTGTTGGAACTTTTCAAGAAATTCGTATGTGTTGGATTTCAAAGAATTTTTTTTACATTTGTTCTTAATGCATTAAAGTGTTATTATGAGGGTAAGACTTAGGGGTTGGGAGAAGTTAATAAATACTAAGGTTTTTTTTTTTTAAATCAAAAAATCAGGAAATTTAGATTGGGAGATTGGAGCTCCCACAAGGTTTGGGATTAAAAATCCCCTTTTACTTAATATATAGTACTAGCATATCACCTGTGCTATGCACGGATTGTATTTACAATTATCTATATATATGAATTGTGATTTTTAAATATATATATTTTTTTTTAAATGTTTTCTTTTTTTCCTTTTTTATATTATATTAAAGTTTAATATTTTGATAATAATCATATGTGTTGGACTTTTCAAAGAATTAAATGTCTTTTTTTTATTATATTATAATAAAGTTTAATATTTTGATAATAATCATGTGTTGGACTTTTCAAGAAAAGTTTTTTATGCTTGTTCTTAATGCATTAAAGTGTTATTATGAGGGATAATAATCGTATGTGTTGAGACTTTTTAAGGAATTCATATGTGTTGGATTTCAAAGAATTTTTTTTATGCTTGTTCTTAATGCATTAAAGTGTTACTATGAGGGTAAGACTTGAGAGTTGGAAGAAGTTAATAAAATACCAAGATTTTTTTTTTAAATCAAAAAATCGTAAAATTTAGATTGGGCGATTGGAGCTCCCACAAGGCTTGGGGTTAAAAACCCCCCTTTTACTTAATATATAGTACTAGTCTATCACCCGTGCTATGCACGAGATAATTATAGATATTTATATTTGTTTTAGATTTTTTTTAATATATAAATTATATTTTTTAAGATTTTTTATAAAAATAATTTAATAATCTTATCACTAACTATACTGTATGGGAGAAGTTAAAAAGAGTACTGCAGTAACTATACACGGATTGTATCTATAATTATTTGTTTGAGGGGATTTCAAATGCTGATGAGGGAATTTTGACCAAATCAATAAATGCAGGCGTGTGGAAAGAAAAAAGTTAATAAATGCTGATCAGAGGATTTTGACCAAATCAATAAATGTTGAGTTTTTTTTTTTAATAAAAAATTTAAAAATTTCAGATTGGGATATTGAAGCTCTCATAGGCCTTGATAATAATCATATGTGTTGGACATTTCAATAAAAAATTTTTATGCTTATTCTTAATGGATTAAAGTGTTATTATGAGGAATAATAATCATATGTGTTGAGACTTTTCAAGGAAGTCATATGTGTTGGATTTCAAAGAATTTTTTTTATGCTTGATCTTAATGCATTAAAGTGTTATTATGAGGGTAAGACTTGAGAGTTGGGAGAAGTTAATAAATGTTAAGATTTTTTTTTTTTAAATCAAAAAATCAAGAAATTTAGATTGTGATATTAGAGCTCCCATAAAGCTTCGGGTTAAAAACCTATTTTGCTTAATATATAGTACTAGCCTATCACCCGTGCTATGCACAGGATAATTATAGATATTTATATTTGTTTTGGATTTTTTTTAATATATAAATTATATTTTTTAAGATTTTTTATAAAAATAATTTAACAATCTTATCACTAACCGTAATGTATGGGAGAAGTTGAAAAGGGTACTGTAGTAATTATGCACGGGTTGTATCTATAATTATTTGTATGAGGGGATTTTAAATGCTGATCAGTAAATTTTGACCAAATCAATAAATGCAGCCATATGGAAAGACATGTGGATTGAAAAATTTTAATAAATGTTGATCAGGGAATTTTGACCAAATCAATAAATACTGAGTTTTTTTTTTTTTGAATAAAAAATTTAGAAAATTCAAATTAGGAGATTGGAACTTCCATGCACGGATTGTGTTTACAATTATCTATATATGTAAATTATTTATCACCCGTGCTATGCACGGAATAATTATAAATATTTATATTTGTTTTAAATTTTTTTAAAAATGTGAATTATGTTTTCTAAGATTTTTTATAAAAATAATTTAACAATCTTATCACTAACAATAGTGCATGGGAGAAGTTAAAAATGGTACTACAGCAACTATGTACGGATTGTATTTATAATTATTTGTTTGAGGGGATTATAAATGCTGATCATGGAATTTTGACCAAATCAATAAATGCAGGCATGTGGAAAGATATGTGGATTGAAAAAAGTTAATAAATGCTGATCAGGGGAGTTTGACCAAATCAATAAATACTGAGGTTTTTTTATAAAAAAATAAAAAATTTAGAAAATTCAGATTGGGATATTGGAGCTCCCACGGGCCTTGGAGGTTAAAAACCCCATTTTGCTTAATATATAGTATAGATAGATTGTGATTTTTAAATGTTTTTTTTATTTTATTTTAAATGTCTTCTTTTTTTCTTTTTTTATATTATATTAAAGTTTAATATTTTGATAATAATCATATGTGTGGTAAAAACATTAGCAACGTTAGAATTATTCATCCAACATCAAACATTATCAAACGTCAGGATTATTCATCAAACATCAACCATTAAACATTAGGATTATTTATCAAACATCAAACATTATTCATCAAACATCAAACACAACCATTAAACATTAGAATTATTCATCAAACATCAAACATTATTCTCGAGATCCATCATCAAATTCATTAGAACATCATCCACAACCCTTCTAATTCATGTGCCAAAATGTAACCCGCTACCTTGAACATCATCCACAAATTACGAATTCCACAAAACACAGTTGCAGTGATCATTCAAAAAAACCGATTTTTCCAATGTTTTGGAAATTCAAGGAACAACGAGTGTTATGATTCTGGGAACATAACATTCAGATTATCAAACTACAAGTTCAACATCGATCACAAAACTGTACCGTTAATCTCCATCATTTAAATGCACATCAAACCAAACAACCATTCTACTTCATGTGCCAAAAATGTAATCCACTACGTTGAACATTATCCAGTATTACGTTTTCCACAAAACACATATCCAAATCTGTCAAAATTTAACTACTCCCCCCAAAACGAAACAAACACCAACTAAAACATCAACACACACAGCACCGTCGCAATGTTAAAAAAACAAAACACACAACTAAAACATCATATATATATATATATATACATACACACAGACCTATATACACTCGATTACACGCTTCTCGATCTTCGGGAATCCGCAAATTCCACAAAATCTCCAAAAACAAATTAACGGTATCCCTCAATTTCTTCATTTCTTCATCCTCAAACTCCACCATTACGAAGCAATCTTATTCAAAACCCTACACACAAGCATTCAATCTCAAAATTCCCTTCAAATTCGCACGTAAATCGATCACAACCTCGTGTTCCGATCTCGATTCATCTCCTCCATCGCCAATCCTCGTCTTCGACAACGGCAAGGGAGGAAGAGTAACAGAGGCGGTTACGGAGTAGGACCTAATAGTGCGATGGATGGATTGCCGCCTAGGGTTTCACGATCTGAGAGAGAGAGGGGCAATGGTTCTGGTGGTGAATCTTGAAGTAGGTGAGGAGGAGGCAGTGAACGGAGGAGTGGCGTCGTTAGAGGAGATGCGGTGGATAGAGGAGAGGGACTCCTAAGAAGATGAAGAGGAAAAGGAGGAGAGAGAGAGAGAGAGAGTTTGGCGATGATGTTCAGTGTTGATGATGATGTTCGAATATATGGACTTATGAGAGAGAGATTTGATGATGTTTGATGTTTGATGTTTTGATGATAATGTTGTGATGTAAAAACAGGACTAAATGGTTTAAAAAAAACATTCAGGACTAGATGGAGTAACATTTCTCAATATGGGACTTATGAGTAATTTTTCCTTTTTTTTATGCTTGATCTTAATGCATTAAAGTGTTATTATGAGGGTAAGACTTGGAAGTTGAGAGAAGTTAATAAATGTTAAATTTTTTTTTTTTTACATCAAAAAATTAAGAAATTTAGATTGTAATATTAGAGCTCCCATAAGGCTTCGAGTTAAAAACTCCTTTTGCTTAATATATAGTACTAGCCTATCACCCGTGCTATGCACGGAATAATTATAGATATTTATATTTGTTTTGGATTTTTTTTAATGTATAAATTATATTTTTTAAGATTTTTTATAAAAATAATTTAACAATCTTCTCACTAACCATAGTGTATGGGAGAAGTTGAAAAGGGTACTGTAGTAATTATACACGGGTTATATCTATAATTATTTGCATGAGGGAATTTTAAATGCTGATCAGTAAATTTTGACCAAATCAATAAATGCAGCCATGTGGAAAGACATGTGGATTGGAAAATTTTAATAAATGTTGATCAGGGAATTTTGACCAAATCAATAAATGTTGAGTTTTTTTTTTTTTTTGAATAAAAAATTTAGAAAATTCAGTTTAGGAGATTGGAACTTCCATACACGGATTGTGTTTACAATTATCTATATATGTGAATTATTTATCATCCGTGCTATGCACAGAATAATTATAAATATTTATATTTGTTTTAAATTTTTTTAAAAATGTGAATTATGTTTTCTAAGATTTTTTATAAAAATAATTTAACAATCTTATCACTAACCATAGTGCATGGGAGAAGTTGAAAAGGGTACTGCAGTAACTATGTATGGATTGTATTTATAATTATTTGTTTGAGTGGATTTTAAATGCTGATCATGGAATTTTGACCAAATCAATAAATGTAGGCATGTGGAAAGATATGTGGATTGAAAAAAGTTAATAAACACTGATCAGGGGAGTTTGACCAAATCAATAAATACTGAGATTTTTTTTTAAAAAAAATAAAAAATTTAAAAAATTCAGATTGGGATATTGGAGCTCCCACGGGCCTTGGAGGTTAAAAACCCTATTTTGCTTAATATATAGTATAGATAGATTGTGATTTTTAAATTTTTTTTATTTTATTTTAAATGTCTTCTTTTTTTTTCCTTTTTTATATTATATTAAAGTTTAATATTTTGATAATAATCATATGTGTTGGACTTTTCAAGGAATTTTTTTTATGCTTGTTCTTAATACATTAAAGTGTTATTATGAGGGATAATAATCATATGTGTTGGGACTTTTCAAGGAATGCATATGTGTTGGATTTCAAAGAATTTTTTTATACTTGTTCTTAAAGCATTAAAGTATTATTATGAAGATAAGACTTGGGAGTTGAGAGAAGTTAATAAATGCTAAGATTTTTTTTTTTAAATCAAAAAATCAGGAAATTTAGATTGGAAGATTGGAGCTCCCACAAGCCTTAGGGTTAAAAACCCCCTTTTACTTAATATATAATACTAGCCTATCACCCGTGCTATGCACGGGATAATTATAAATATTTATATTTGTCTTAGATTTTTTTTTAATATATAAATTATGTTTTTTAAGATTTTTTATAAAAATAATTTAACAATCTTATCACGAACCATAGTGTATGAGAGAAGTTAAAAAAGGTACTGCAGTAACTATACACAGATTGTATCTATAGTTATTTGTATGAGGGGATTTTAAATGCTGATCAGGAGATTTTGACTAAATCAATAAATACAGGCATGTGGATTGAAAAATGTTAATAAATACTGATCAGGGGATTTTTGATCAAATCAATAAATGTTAAGTTTTTTTTTTAATAAAAAATTTAGAAAATTCAGATTGAGATATTGAAACTCCCACAGGCTTTGGGGTTAAAAACCCCCTTTTGCTTAAAAGACCCCCTTGAGTGTTTATATTTATCTAACTTCAATTATATTAAAAATCAAATTATAAACAAAAGGAGATAAGTTCAATCATATAAATCACATTTTTTTAATGCTATCTAACTACAATCACATTTTTCTCATAATAAAAAAATAATTGAAAAAAGAATCATTAAAATAGTAAATAAAAAGATTATTTAGAAGTATTGAACAAACTACAATCACATTTTTCTTTTTGTAAGCGTTTATGTTTATTTAATTTCAATCATATTAAAAAAATCAAATTATAAACAAAAGGAGATAACTTCAATCATACAAATTACAATTTTTTTAATGCTATCTAATTACAATCATATTTTTCTCATAATAAAAAATAATAATTGAAAAAAAGAACCATTAAAATAGTAAATAAAAATATTATTTAGAGCCATTGAACAAACTACAATCACATTTTTCTTTTTGTGAGTTAACTTCAATCATATTAAAAAATCAAATTATAAACAAAAGAAGATAACTTCAATCATACAAATCACAATTTTTTTAATGCTATCTAACTACAATGACATTTTTCTCATAATAAAAAAAAATAATTGAAAAAAATAACCATTAAAATAGTAAATAAAAAAGATTATTTAGAACCAACAAACTACAATCACATTTTTCTTTTTGTAAGTGTTTATGTTTATCTAAGTTCAATCATATTAAAAAATAAAATTATAAACAAAAGGAGATAATTTCAATCATACAAATCACAATTTTTTTAATACTATCTAATCATCATAAATAATTAAAAAAAAACAATCACAAATTAAGTCAATTGATAATTAAAAAACACAATAATTCATTTTTTAAAAAACATAGTGAGTTAAAAAGATCAATTACAGTTTTTTTGGTCAAAATACAATCTAATCATCATCAACAATTGGTACATTATGTGACCCTAATGAGTACAATCCATTTTATTTTTCAAAAAATACAGTGAGTTAAAAATCAAATCACAAATTAAGTGAATTGATAGTTAAAAAAACACAATAATTTTTTTTTCAAAAAACACAACGAGTTAAAAAAAATCAATTACAATTTTTTTTTTCAAAATACAATCTAATCATTATCAATAATTGGTACTTTAAAAATCAAATCAGAAAAAAATCAAATCAAATCACAAATATTTTTATGCTATCTAACTACAATCATATTTTTTTCATGAATAATTGTAAAGAAAAACCATTAAAACAGTAAATAAAAGATTAAATCACATTAAAAAAAAAACTATTGAACAAACTACAATCACATCACATTTTTCACATAATAAAATAAATAAATAAATGAAAAAAAGAACCATTGACTTACTACAATCACATTAAAAAAAAAGAACCATTGAACTAACTGCAATCACATTTTTTTCTTTGTGAGTGTTTATGTTTATCTAACTTCAATCATATTAAAAATAAAATTAAAATAATAAATAAAAAGATTAAATAACATTAAAAAAAACCATTGAACTAACTACAACAATCATATTAAAAAAAAAGAGCATTGAACAAACTACACACATCACATTTTTCTTTATAATAAAATAAATAAATGAAAAAAAAAGAACTATTAAACTAACTACAATCACATAAAAAAAAAAAATCATTCAACTAATTATAATCACACTTTTCTCTTGTGAGGGTTTATATTTACTTAACTTCAATCATATTAAAAAATCAATTATTAATTTTTTATTCGCTAGACAAAATCACAATATTTTATTCGTACTATCTAATTTTCTTTAATAAAATAAAATAAATGAAAAAAAAGAAACTATTAAACTAACTACAATCACATTAAAAAAAAAGAATCATTCAACTAATTATATCACACTTTTCTCTTTGTGAGGGTTTATATTTATCTAACTTCAATCATATTAAAAAATCAAATTATAATTTTTTATTCGCTAGACAAATCACAAATATTTTTATGCGCTATCTAACTATAATATTAAAACAGTAAACAAAATGAAAAGTCAAGAAGGAAAAAACAAAAAGAAGACTTACTATTTGTATACGTGATCACTGAAGTTGAAAGTGTAGAAGTGAGAAGTCAAGAAGGAGAAAACAAAAAGGAGACTCACTGTTTGCAATAGGTATGTAAAAAGTTAAATAGAGTGTGTGTATTGGAGAAGTTAAAAAGATTTGGAAGAATTTAATAAGTGCTAAGTTTTTTTTTCAAAAAAAAATCAAAAAAATTAAGAAATTAAGGTTCAGATATTGGAACTCCCACAAAACTTGTGGGTTAGAGATAGATATAAATAAATAGATAGATATAGATATAGATATAGATATTTATATTTGTTTAAAAAAAATTTTAATATACAAATTATTTGTTTTAAAAAATATACTACAATAATTATAAGAGAAGTCAAAAAGTCTTATGGGTTGAGAGAAGTTAATAAATGCTGAGATTAATTTTTTTTAAAAAAAACAAAAAATTAGAAAATTAGGATTGACATATTAGAGCTCCCACATGCATTGGGGGTTAGAAACCCCCTTTTGCTTAATATATAACTAGCCTATCACCCGTGCTATGCACGGGATAATTATAGATATTTATATTTGTTTTAATATATAAATTATGTTTTTCAAGATTTTTTATAAAAATAATTTAACAATCTTATCACTAACCATAGTGTATGGGAGAAATTGAAAAGGGTATTGCAACAACTATACACAGGTTGTATTTATAATTATTTGTATGAGGGGATTTTAAATGTTGATCAAGAGATTTTAACCAAATCAATAAATGTAGGCATGTAGAAAGACATGTGGATTGGAAAAAGTTAATAAATGCTGATCAGAGGATTTTGACCAAACCAATAAATGCTGAATTTTTTTTAAATAATAAATTTAGAAAATTCAGATTGGGATATTGAAACTCCCACAGGCCTTGGGGTTAAAAATCCCCTTTTGCTTAATATATAGTATAGATATATAGATATATAGATAGATAAATAATATATAGATTATCTATCTATCTAGATTGGGAGATTGAACCTCCCACAAGGCTTGGGGTTAAAAATCTCATTTTGCTTAATATATAGTATAGATAGATTATCTATATATGTGAATTGCGATTTTTAAATGTCTTATTTTTTTTTAAATGTCTTCTTTTTTTCTTTTTTTATATTATATTAAAGTTTAATATTTTAATAACAATCATATGTGTTGGACTTTTCAAGAAATTTTTTTTATGTTTGTTCTTAATGCATTAAAGTGTTATTATGAGGGATAATAATCATATTTGTTGGGACTTTTTAAGGAATTCATGTGTTGGATTTCAAAGAATTTTTTTTATACTTGTTTTTAATACATTAAAGTGTTATTATGAGGGTAAGACTTGGGAGTTGGGAGAAATTAATAAATGCTAAGTTTTTTTTTTTTTTTAATCAGAAAATTTAGATTGGGAGATTGGAACTCCCACAAGGCTTGGGGTTAAAAACTCCATTTTCCTTAATATATAGTAAGTATAGATTAAAGTGTTATTATGAGGGTAAGACTTAGGGGTTGGGAGAAGTTAATAAGTGCTAAGGTTTTTTTTTTAATCAGGAAATTTAGATTGGGAGATTGGAGCTCCCACAAGGCTTGGGATTAAAAACCCCATTTTGCTTAATATATAGTACTAGCATATCACCCGTGCTATGCACGGATTGTGTTTACAATTATCTATATATGGGAATTGTGATTTTTAAATGTTTTCTTTTTTATTTTATTTTAAATGTCTTTTTTTTTCCCTTTTTTATATTATATTAAAGTTTAATATTTTGATAATAATCATCTGTGTTAGACTTTTTAAGAATTTTTTTTATATTTGTTTTTAATGCATTAAAGTGTTATTATGAGAAATAATGATCATATGTGTTTGGACTTTTCAAGGAATTCATATGTGTTGGATTTCAAATAATTTTTTTTTATACTTGTTCTTAATGCATTAAAGTGTTATTATGAGGGTAAGACTTGGAAGTTGGGAGAAGTTAACAAATAATAAGACTTTTTTTTTTAAATCAAAAAATTTAGATTGCGAGATTGGAACTCCCACAATGCTTGGGGTTAAAAGCGCCCTTTTGCTTAATATATAGTATAGATATAGATAGATAGATAGATAGATAGATATATCTTTTTATTTTTATTTTTATTTTTATTTTTGTGTGG
>NW_021027678.1:43912-56705 GCF_004153795.1 Camellia sinensis
ACCTGTGCTATGCACGGGATAATTATAGATATTTATATTTGTTTTAGATTTTTTTTTTTTAATATATAAATTATGTTTTTTAAGATTTTTTATAAAAATAATTTAACAATCTTATCACTAACTATAGTATATGAGACAAGTTGAAAAGGGTACTGCATTAATTATACACAGATTGTATATATAATTATTTGTATGAAGGGATTTTAAATGCTGATTAGGGGATTTTGACCAAATCAATAAATACAGGCATGGGGAAAGACATGTGAATTGAAAAAAGTTAATAAATGTTTATCAGGAGATTTTGACGAAATCAATAAATACTGAGTTTTTTTTTTTAAATCAAAAAATCAAGAAATTTAGATTGGGAGATTGGAACTCTCACAAGGCTTGGGGTTAAAAACTCCCTTTTGCTTAATATATAGTATAGACTAGCATATCATCCGTGTTATGCACGGATTGTGTTTATAATTATCTATATATGTGAATTATAATTTTTAAATGTTTTGTTTTTAACTGTCTTCGTTTTTTCCTCTATTATATTATATTAAAGTTTAATATTTTGATAATAATCATATGTGGTGGACTTTTCAAGAAAATTTTTGTATGCTTGTTCTTAATGCATTAAAGTGTTATTATGAGGGATAATAATCATATGTGTTGAGACTTTTTAAGAAATTCCTATGTGTTGGATTTCAAAGAATTTTTTTTATACTTGTTCTTAATGCATTAAAGTGTTATTATGAGGATAAGACTTGGCAGTTGGGGAGAAATTAATAAATGCTAAGATTTTTTTTTTTGTAAATCAAAAAATCAAGAAATTTAGATTGGGAGATTGGAGCTCCCACAAGGCTTGGGGTTAAAAACCCCCTTTTGCTTAATATATAGTATAGACTAGCCCACGGGATAATTTTAGATATTTATATTTATTTTTAAATTTTTTTAATATATAAATTATGTTTTTTAAGACTTTTTATAAAAATAATTTAACAATCTTATCACTAATCATAGTGTATAGGAGAAGTTAAAAAGGGTACTGCAGTAATTATACACGGATTGTATCTATAATAATTTGTATAAGATGATTTTAAATGCTGATTGGGAGTTTTTGACCAAATCAATAAATGCAGGCATGTGAAAAGACATGTGGATTAAAAAAAGTTAATAAATGCTGATAAGGAAATTTTGACCAAATTAATAAATGCTGAGTTTTTTTTTTTAAATAAAAAATTTTAAAAATTCAAATTCGGATATTGAAGCTCCCACATGCCTTGGGATTTAAAAACCCCCTTTTGCTTAATATATAGTACTAATATATCACCCGTGCTATGCATGGATTGTGTTTACAATTATCTATATATGTGAATTGCGATTTTTAAATGTCTTCTTTTTTTTAAATGCCTTCTTTTTTTCCTTTTTTTATATTATATTAAAGTTTAATATTTTGATAATAATCATATGTGTTAGACTTTTCAAAGAATTAAAGCCAAGTTTGGGAAGTTGCCAAAAAATCAAAAAGTTAAAAAGTTATCACTATTCACCAAAAGTCAAAAATTACGGCTGCACAACTCCCAATCCTAATTTTCCCCTACACACTAATTTATACAACTTTTTAAAACATATTTTTCCATAAAAAGTCAAAAAGTTAACTCAAACATCCATATTTTTTTCCTCAATTTTTTAGTCCAAAAAGACAAAAAGTACACTTACTTAGGACACTTCAAACAACCCCTTAGTCTCGAAAGGGCTGGAAACCACGAACCTTCTAAAGAGTTCGGATTCACGAACCTAGAGATCCGAAGTGCTGGGCTTCGAACAGATTCTTTTTCCTTTTTTATATTATATTAAAGTTTAATATTTTGATAATAATCATATGTGTTGGACTTTTTAAAGAATTAAATGTCTTTTTTTTTTGTTATATTATATTAAAATTTAATATTTTGATAATAATCATATGTTTTAAACTTTTCAAGAAGTTTTTTTATGCTTGATCTTAATGCATTAAAGTGTTATTATGATGGTAAGGCTTGGGAGTTGAGAGAAGTTACTAAATGCTAAGATTTTTTTTTTAAATCAAAAAATCAGAAAATTTAGATTGGGAGATTGGAGCTCCCACAAGGCTTGGGGTTAAAAACCTCATTTTACTTAATATATAGTATAGAAGTATAGATAGATAGATCACAAATTAAGTAAATTGATAATTAAAAAACACAATAGTTTATTTTTCAAAAAGCATAGTGAGTTAAAAAGATCAATTATAATTTTTTTGGGGGTCAAAATACGATCTAATCATCATCAATAATTGGTACATTATGTGACCCTAATGAGCACAATCCATTTTATTTTTCAAAAAACACAGTGAGTTAAAAATCAAATCACAAATTAAGTGAATTGATAGTTAAAAAAACACAATAATTTTTTTTTTCAAAAAATACAATGAGTTAAAAAAATCAATTACAATTTTTTTTTTTCAAAATACAATCTAATCATTAGCAATAATTGGTACTTTAAAAATCAAATCAGAAAAAAATCAAATCAAATGACAAATATTTTTATGCTATCTAACTACAATCATTTTTTTTCATAAATAATTGTAAAGAAAAACCATTAAAACAGTAAATAAAAGATTAAATCACATTAAAAAAAAGAACCATTGAACAAACTACAATCACATCACATTTTTCCCATAATAAAAAAAATAAATAAATGAAAAAAAGAACCATTGACTAACTACAATCACATTAAAAAAAAAAGAACCATTGAACTAACTACAATCACATTAAAAAAAAAAAGAACCATTGAACTAATTACAATCACATTTTTTTCTTTGTGAGTGTTTATGTTTATCTAACTTCAGTCATATTAAAAATAAAATTAAAATAATAAATAAAAAGATTAAATAACATTAAAAAAATCATTGAACTAACTACAACAATCATATTAAAAAAAAGAGTCATTGAACAAACTATAATCACATCATATTTTTCTCATAATAAAATAAATAAATGAAAACAAAGAACTATTAGACTAACTATAATCATATTTTAAAAAAAAAAGAATCATTCAACTAATTATAATCACATTTTTCTCTTTGTGAGAGTTTATATTTATCTAACTTCAATCGTATTAAAAAATCAAATTATAATTTTTTATTCGCCAAACAAATTACAAATATTTTTATGCGCTATCTAACTATAAAATTAAAACAGTAAACAAAAGGAAAAGTCAAGAACAAACTACAATCACATCACATTACAATCACATTTTTTTGTTTGTGAGTGTTTATATTTATCTAACTTCAATCATATTAAAAATAAAATTAAAATAGTAAATAAAAAGATTAAATAACATTAAAAAAAACCCCATTAAACTAACTACAACAACCATATTTAAAAAAAAAGAGTTACTGAACAAACTACAATCACATCACATTTTTCTCATAATAAAATAAATAAATAAATAAATAACTATTAAACTAACTACAATCATATTAAAAAAAAAAAGAATCATTCTACTAATTATAATCACATTTTTCTCTCTTTGTGAGGGTTTATATTTATCTAACTTCAATCATATTAAAAAGTCAAATTATAATTTTTTATTCGCTAGACAAATCACAAATATTTTTATGCACTATCTAACTACAATATTAAAACAGTAAACAAAAGAAAAAGTCAAGAAGGAGAAAACAAAAAGAAGACTTATTGTTTGCATACGTGGTTACTGAAGTTGAAAGTGTAGAAGTGAGAAGTCAAGAAGGAGAAAACAAAAAGGAGACTCACTGTTTGCAATAGGTATGTGAAAAGTTAAAAAGAGTGTGTGTATTAGAGAAATTAAAAAAACTTGGAAAAATTTAATAAGTGCTAAGTTTTTTTTTCAAAAAAAATCAAAAAAATTAAGAAATTAAGGTTCAGATATTGGAACTCCCACAAAACTTGTGGGTTAGAGATAGATATAAATAAATAGATAGATATAGATATAGATATTTAATTTGTTTTAAATTTTTTTAATATACAAATTATTTGTTTTGGAAAAGGTACTGCAGTAATTATGAGAGAAGTCAAAAAGTCTTGTGGGTTGAGAGAAGTTAATAAATGCTGAGGTTAATTTTTTCTTTAAAAAAAATAAAAAATTAAAAAATTAAGATTGACATATTGGAGCTCTCACAAAGCTTGTGGGTTAAAAACCCTCTTTTATTTAATATATGGTATAGATATAGATAGATGCGTATTTAAGCATGATTTTTTGGTCTAAAAGTATACTTTTCCCTATTTGGGTGCCTTTTTGTTAAGGGCCAAAGCATGGTTTTGAATGCCGGCTTGTCGATTCGACCGATTGAATCTGATTGGTTAGGATTTTGGTTTGGATGTATTCCTTAAATCATTCCAACCTAAAAATCAGTCTATATAAAAAGAATCGAAAAAATCAGTGATTCGACCACCGAACCGAGTGACTCAAGGACTAGTGAAGCGAACCGACCGAGTTAAAGAAATTAAAATTTTTGATTTTTTTTTGATATTTTTTAATTATTGTTTTTATTCTTTCTTTCTTTCTTTTCTTTTTTGCTTATTATATATATATATATAATATAAGAAAGACTTTAAATTTTGATATCCCTCTAAAATTTTTGCTCTTCTTTCAATCAAATTATTTGAATTAAAATCATATCGAGGGAATATTAAATATTTGGTTTCCTCTTCCAAAATTAAAATTAATAATATTTTAAAATATATAATTATATTTTTTAGTATAAAAAATATTAGGAGAAATATTTAAGATAATTTAATATTTTCAATTTTTTTAATTTGTAATTTTATTACTTATATTTTTGTTTAAATATAATTTTAATATATTTATGACTTTATGATTCAATTCCGACTCAACTCGACGATTAAATCAATGATTTGTAGATCACTTTTTCAATTCACTCACTAATCCAAGTTTTAAAACATTAGGCCAAAGGAAACCTAACAGTCATTATTCACCAAAACAAAACCAAAAAAAAAAAACCCTAACGGTGAACGCCTTTATTTATGATTAGTCTTTCTTTTTGACCAAACAAAAACAAAAACGAGAACTCCATCCCAAGCCAGTTTTCATAATCGAACCTGTTATATTGAATTGTTTGTTGAGTAAAATGTTGATATAAAAAATTAAATTAATTAGATATTTATAATTATATGATCAGGTTATAAATAATAGATAATCTATTATCAAAATCATGTTTACTGTTTATATTTTTAAAAATAAATGTGACATTTTTATGTAGTTACATATATCCAATTAATCTTCTTCTTTTTTTCATGGATGACTTACTCAACAAAATCAACAATATAAACAGTTTAAATTATTAAAATAGATCCAATTTTGATCCCCTTGAGGGACCACAGTCCCTTAAGGCGCAACAATATCCCTATCTTCGAAATCACGGAAAATTTATCAGGTGGTCCTGGGGTTTTGACTCAATAATATTTTCACCACTCGCCCAATATCATGCTTTCGATTATCATTTGGCAATTGATTTTTTTAGTTGACTTTTTGACTTTTTTACTATTTTAGCTTGGGATTAAAAGTTTATTTAGTTTGACTTTTTTGACTTTTATAAGAAAAAAATAAAATGATTATAATTTAAATATGAGATTTTGTCGTATTAGTTTAGGCACGGTGCAAATAATGATAAGATCAAATTGTAATTAAATATAAAATTATTGGGTTAAAAGGTAATTTATCCCATTTGTTGCTAAAAATTTGAAGTCAAAATATGAATAAAGGTCTGGTTAGTTTTGAAAAGATTTTTTATTAAAAAAACTTGAAAATATTTTTAGTTGTATATTTTGAAAATAAACAATTCCCAATCAACTATTTAAAGTACGGCAAGTAACGCAATCATAAACATTTCATTTTTATTAAAAAAAATTTATGACTATAAAGTATAAACTTCATATCAATGCAAACATTAAAAATAAAAGCACCCTTACTAAGCAAGTTAATAAAAAATTGTAAACACAAAACAAAACATACAAACCAAGGTATTGTACATTTATTAACACTCTATAATCCAAAAAAAAATTACACCAAACAATGCATATCAGCCAGTATTCTGCAATTCAAAAAAAAAAACAAATTAAAATTAAATACCAACCAACGCACACCAGCTATTGCTCTGCAATCTAAGAAAATTAAAATTGAAATGCACACCAACCAGTGCTCTGAAATCTAAAAAAATTAATTTAAATACCAAGCAATGTACACCTGCTGGTGCTACTGCTGCAAATCACATTATAATAGTTCTTTGCAAATTATAAACCTGAAACTACGTGAGAAAAATATAGGAAAAATAATAATAATTTAACTTGCCTACAAACAATGTGATATGAGAAAAATGTACTCCCAACACAATCTGACATCAACCAAAAACCTACAAATGTTATACAAACTTTCAAATATAACTAATTAAGTTGAGAAACAACTAATATACATAGGCAGTTCAATATAAAGCTAGACATTGGGTCATTGAGCAAGCAACAATATTTTTTGATTAATACTAAATCACTTGTACATTTTTTGAGCAATACTAAATCACTTGTACATCCATGAAGTTACTAAATCACTTGTACATCCATGAAAAATACTCAATCACTTGTACGAAAAATAGCAACCTTGCAAAAAGTAGCAACCATTCATAATAGTCAAATGTTTTTTTCAAATCACTTGTACATCTTTTGAGAATTTAAAATGAATAGCAAAAAGTCAACTCGTCTCTCCACATTTCGAAGTAAAACCATTGATAGCAAAATCAATAATAAAATCTAAAAATTAATAGGAAAATTGCAAATCAATAGTAAAGCTTATCAACTTTAATAATTTAAGTGATAAAGTTTCCCATGATTTTGCAATTTTTTTTGGTCTTACCACTGATTTGCAATTTTTCCAAAATTAATTCTAGTAATTAAGTGTCACGGATAGAAAATACTTAATGGGTTACAATCAAGATGCGAAGAAATAAAAATATAAAAAAAAGGACTTACCCTGCAATTTTCGCAAGCAATCTTGGTGAAAATTCTACAAAGATACTAAGATCTTTTTATCTCCAATCAGGCACAGGTTATTCGCTATTTTAATTCATTTTCATATAAGACAAATAGTGAATGCCTTGTGCCTAAAAATATTCCAAAAGGAAAGAAGAAAAAAATATATTTAAACATGCTTTCTATCAATTCTTGCATACCGTATCTCATGAATTGTTTGTATGATTTCAAATAAATATATCAAATGGGTTATGAGTTCGAAAACAGTTATGATTAAAAATTAATACTGTAATTGCTAAAAAAAGGCAATCAATAGACTATGCTCAATTAAGCGGTCCTAAACAAAAACAATAATTTTCATTAGATCACTCAAACACAAAATAGATGAAAATCTAATCAACAAATAAAAGCCGATAGAAAATGAGATTAGAAGAAAACTAAAAAGTTAATTTGAAAGTAATTTGAAAATTCAATATTACTCATTTTTCCTTTCAAAATGACACCAAAATTAAAATTGGGCAATTCCATCAGCCAAACTCCTCTTGGTTAAAGTAGATAGCATAATAATAAGAAAACAAACAAAAAATCAATAACTACGGACCTCTAAAAAAAATAAATAAATAACTATGAATTAAAAAATATGAACAAAAAAAATTAAAGTTGCTCTTTCTGTTTAGGTTAAAAATATGTCATAGTGTTAAAGCTTTTCTCTCATTCTACCTTTAAAACCCACCAAAAAAATTAATCTGTCAACATGTATGCACCAAAAAGTCACAAATAATCACATACCCATAAATTGAGTCCTGAAACAATAAATGAGCTACACATACCTATAATAAAAAAAACTGCACAATCCCAAAGAAATGAACCCTCAAGATCAAAGCTAGATCATACCCACATGTCAAGAGAAAATGAATGGGATAAGATGCAGATGGTTAAAGAGAGTAAAGATGGATAAAGGTTTGTGGAGTGAGCTTTGAAGTGAAGCAAGTTACAAAAAATTGAGAGATCTTTAAAAGTGGAATTTATCAACAAACATGACACATTTGAGAGGGAATTTAAAGGTGAAAAAACAATCTCTCACCATTTGATCTTAGAAAGAAATAATCATTCTTACCAAAATATTCAAGATACTTTAAAAAAGCTGCCTTCTTGATCTTAGCTGTATGAGATCTGACAAAATGTTTAAACTTAAACTTGACCATCTAAAATGATACATGAGACAACTGTCCAATCTCTCTACTTGGACAATGATACAAAGTACAGAACAATGTAATAACAATGATTCCTAAATTTCCGAAATTCACAAAGCGTCACAATTCAAGTGATGACAAAACAGAGTTATAATCTTCATCCAAGTACATCATCACTTATGGTTATCTATTCAAGGCTCTAAAGCTCTAAGCAACATGATCATGATTATCACCATCTTGCTCTTGCTTCCACTGGCTTGTGAGAAATTAATGCAAATTGTGAAAGTTAGGTTAGTAACTTGGTAGACAGAAAGTAGCATGCTACATAAAAGAGAATTGATATGATACATGATTCAATGTTGAGATATCCACAACGCAATATAATAACTTCAAACTCTATTGCAAATGCCAACATCACCGTTTAAAGCAATGCAGCTATTATGGTCAATTGAAACCTGTCATTCCATGTTCAAGTGAATAGACATGTGTCTGCACTATTAAAGTAGATAAATGAATAGAAAGAGAACAATAGCATAGAGAGTGAAATTGAGAATGACAACAAATCATACAAACCTCCAAACTGTAGCTACCTAAAAACCTATTGTAGTGAAAACATTATGTTTGATACAATAAGAAAAAGAAAACAACCAAACAAAAAGCAAAATTCAATACTAAAACCATGATATAAAACAAAATTCAATTTATAGTGGAAGACAACCTTGTAAGAGAAAAATAATCCAAGTACCTACTAATCTGTGTATTTTTTCCCAATGCAAGAGTCTAGGCTATTCCTACACTCTTCTAACTCATTGAGAGTATTGTTCATAGAAAAGAAAAGTTACATGACTGACCAAATATTTAAAAAAAATGTTATAATTTTACCTTATTTATTTTTATGCCTACACATCATGACTAAACAATGGAAAAGAATTTTTGAAGATTGTAAACCGACAAATAATTAAATTCAAATTTATAAAATGAGTATGAAAAAAAAAAATCAAAAAGCAATTAAAGTTTACCTTGTGTTTAATATTCATTTTTGGATGAATATGTTGTTTTGAGTTCCCATCAAGAAAACAAACCAGTTGGAAACAATGTTAATTATAAAGGTTAAAAAATACAAAATAAAAATAAAAGAGATACGAAGGACAATATAATATTTTAATTGAGATCCAAAAATATACATGATCCTCTAGCCAGAAAATTCAAATCATATTAAATAAAACCTCCAACGAAGCTTAACAATTAAATCATGAATTTACCTTTATAAGTATAACTCATGCCTCAATTTGGAAGTGCTCACACTGGTAAATAAAATATTACAAACTTTAAACTATTGTGAATTTTTCCAAAGAAAATGAGCATCAAAACTAGCATATTCGTATATATTCATATCCAACCAACAGTGGTAGAGTATTTAGAATGAATAAAGAAGAAGATTAAAAAAGAAAGATTACTTTAGGAACATGACATCGTTCAAAAAATTATTTAGGGACAAAGTCTAGATAGGAGTATTTAGGAACATGACATCTTTCATAGTACGTATCGTGGAAAAAAGTAGAAAATTTAAAATTTACTTGGTAAAAGTGTCACCCTTCAAAAATATATAAAAACAACGCCCAAATAGTACACATTAAAATCCATGTAAACTACTAAGATAACTGCGGAACATAAAATTTTATAATATTCATGTGAATTTACCCCTTGGATGCTATTTGGGATAAAGATGAAAGAGAAATATGCCTATTTTGGGAAATGGGCACTAAAGGTAAATGCAATTATTTCTCAACTTTCAATTTTTATGTTCAATTTTTTTAAACTTATTTAATTTATTTATGTTTTATAAGTAGAAATTGCAACAAAATACTCTCGAGTCTAGCAAAAATTTTCAAAATAAAAAAGGAAAAATTATAGGTAGCCTTTTAGAAAATATTACGTTTTTATATTCAACTAAGATGGAAAGAAAAAAACGAAAGACTTTTTTATTTTTAATGAACCTTTTAGAAGATTTTTTTTCAATTTTTTGTTTTGTTTGTTTTTTTATTAAATTTGCCTACTGTATTATTAAAAATAACATTCAACTCCCACTGTTTGTATCACCGATTTGAATATACCTCTATTTTTGTTAAACCTTACCGCCATACACTACATTTACTTGGCCTGTTATAATAAATTCACTCACTATTTTAACAACAAAAAAAGTAGAATTATATAAACAGCTAGCATTAAAAATTAAACTATTTTAATTAAGGCATTTTATCGAACATGGTATATGCATGAAGACACACACAAAATATAAAGGAGTAAAGAGACAGATTTTAATTGAGGCAATATAAATGAGAAACAAATCACATAATATAAATGAGAAACACAATCAAACCCAAATGAGAAACAAATGACATAAAAATTTAGACACCCAACGAAAACCCAAATAAAAATTTTGAGGCATTTTGGAGACCCATTTTAGAAAAATATTTCAGAGACCTATGTGAGGCATTTTACAGAACATAGTGAATGCTTACAAAGACACACATAAAACAAAACAAAAAAAGCTGAAAAAGAACAATCAGCGGCAAAAAAAAAATTTGAACCGAGAAACCCTAGATATGCCTAGAAAAGAGAGGAAAAATTTGAAGAGGATACCGATCTCTTTCTCGCTGGTTGTGTCGACCGATCTACCTTGCATTTGATCAAACACTGCACTCGAATCTTAACCAAGTTGCCATAGGTAAAGCCAAGAAGGAAGAGTGGGTAGAAGAGAGAGAGAGAGAGAGAGAGAGAGAGAGAGAAGGAGATTAAAATTTGAAATGAGGATAAAAGAGAGAGAGAGGAGGACGTCTGTGAGAGAGAGATAGGGAGGTGTGTTTGGTACTCATTAGCAGGAATCCAAAAGGCAGACAATGTTATGTATTTGGCCCTTAGATTTTGATTAGGATTGCTCCGAACCGCTGGTTATAAATGTATCTCTAAAATAATTTCTTGCCATATAGGACAAATTCAAAAACCTTCTTTCCATATTAAGTGCCTATTTTTGAATAGCTGAAACAAACATTAAGGGTTGATAGTGAAACCACCTTCTTCTTCACTTATGGGGTACCATTATGCATAATCATCCAATTAAAAGTATAAAGCAAGTTTAAACTGCTTCAAGCATAAAGTAAGTTTATGCCATCACTCACTACTCCAAGATGACTAACTAATAATAGAGATAGTCTACTGAATTAATGTAGTTCCAAAACCAAATATTTGAAGAAAAATCAAAACGACCAATTGGCTTAAAACTGACTTTTGTTACTCTAGACCTCTTTACTGTTTTTTTTTTTTTACAAATTCTTTCTAGACCTCATTGAGCCAATCTCAGCATTGTTTAACTGGCAAAGCTGAAAGCATAATTTGTTTTATTTTTTATCAGAACTTACAATCCTCACTCTGAAAGTAAAATAAAAAATGAGAGGGAAAAAAAAGAAAGAAAGAAAGGAAATAATAGGCTTAGCGACTTGCTTAGGCTGTGATGGATGACAAACCTGACTAAAACGTATATAAAATTTTAAATCTGGAATAAGCAGGGCAATAATATTCATATGCACATTAGAAACTTTATCAAAATAATGAAATAAACACATTTTTAGGGTCGCTTTCATGTATCGATGTATCATTTCATATGAGAAGCAATAGATCAAAAGTATAGACAGGTAAAATACTAACCATCTGGTTTGTTGATTCCCATTCCAAATGCTACCTGTAGAAGAAGTATATGTTTCAAAATGATAGGCAGGATTTCTATAAAATTATTGGCAGGAAAATGCCATCTGTACATACCGTACCAACAATGACTTGCAACTTGCTATTGCTCCACCTGTTCCATAAAACATGTATAAGAGTCTCCAAAAAGCCAAATATGCCTTGATTAACATAATGACAAATAACTCAGCCTTCTACAATCATAACGATTGCCAACTATGAATTATCAAAAAATAGCAAACCAGTTTTGTAAATTCAAACAACTTTATGAAATGATTGATCACTATCAGTGGGGAAAAAACGGAGTGGTACAGCACCTAGCCTGGAATGTGGTTAAAATTTAGGTTTACATAGCCTACACGAAAAGTGATAAATAAGTCATAAATATTAAAAGCCATTAAGAAGTCAAAAATACTAATTTTCTTTTCATGACATTCTAAATTCATGTTGACACAACTTATGGTTTCAGTATATTGCATTGGGTTTTATTGTGTTTTAATGGAAACAATAGAATTTTGGTATTCCATTGGTGTTTCATTTCAGTTTCTTAAAAAATTAAAACATTTTGGCTGTTTCAGTGGAATCAAATAGAAATATTAATCCTTACCAATGCATAAAAAAGGGTATATATCAGTCACAACAGGGCATCCATAGGATAGATTAAACAGGTACACAAAAGACCATATCCTTATTCAGGCCATAACTAAGAGTTGAATAGGTCAATAAAGCTCAAGCCCATCTCCCATAATTCAAAAAATCACAAACTTTAATACACCAAAAAAATAATAATCATACAATTACATAAAATCATATTCATGCCCTTACCTTCTGTTT
>NW_021027678.1:65542-133598 GCF_004153795.1 Camellia sinensis
TTTTTTATTTTTAATGAACCTTTTAGAAGATTTTTTTTCAATTTTTTGTTTTGTTTGTTTATTATATTTTTTTTTAGATCTAGTAGATTGACTTGAAAAGTAAATTTTTTCTACACAAATTTTTTTTTAAAAAAAAAAATACTAAAAGGAAAAACTCTTTTTTTTTTTGCTAGTCCCAAACTCACCAAGAATGGATCTACATTTTGCCTCACACCTTTTGGATAACTACATTTAGAGAGTTCTAAAAGCTAGGCAAACTAATTTCATGAGTAGCAATTGTTGTTGGAGTACACATATTAGGTAAAGTTGTGAGATAAAATTAAAAAGTAAAATTATTTTATATATACTTTTGTTAAGTGAAATTCAGTGTTAAGAGTTACTCTAAAAAGTAAAAAGCTTTGTTGATTTACAAACCAAATTAGAACTAAACCACATCACATTCAAGCAATTTCTTCCAAAAAGAGAAACAGAGATGTAATGTGAGATTTATATAAAGCAAGTAAAAGGGAGTGAGGCAGTGCATACCATCAAGATGTGGTTGAAGAGGAGGAAGAGTTGCGGAAGCATAGATGCTATATACAGAGAAGATGAACAAAACAAAGCATAGAGAGAGAAACAGAGCCATTTGCTGATGATGTAGTGTAGCTGTGTATTGAAATGAGGAAAGAGAAGAGAGTGAGCTATATCTATATATTAGTGTATGCCCGTGCCAAATGTTAAGATCAAAACATAATTGTAATTTATACGTATCATGTTGAAATTTGTAAAATTTATGCCATTTTTTGATAAAGCTACTAAAAAAAATTTATATTGAAAATTTGTATTGCTTGTGTCATTTTTTCCACTTTCTTAATTCTAGTGGTAATAGAAGGCTCCTCAAAAGGGCATAAAAATTCTATCAGCTAATTCTTTCACTTGTTAACTAAGACAATTTCTTGCCACGTAAGACAAATTCAAAAACCTCCTTTCCATATTAAGTGCCTATTTAAAAAACCTTGGTCTGAATTAGGCCTAGGCTTTTGTAAGCTATTTAAGTGCCTATTTTTGAATAGCTGAAACAAACATTAAGGGTTAATAGTGAAACCACCTTCTTCTTCACTTATGGGGTATCATTATGCATAATCATCCAATTAAAAGTATAAAGCAGGTTTAAACTGCTTCAAGCATAAAGTAAGTTTATGCCATCACTCATTACTCCAAGATGACTAACTAATAACAGAGATAGTCTACTGAATTAAGGTAGTTCCAAAACCAAATATTTGAAGAAAAATCAAAACGACCAATTGGCTTAAAACTGACTTTTGTTACTCTAGACCTCTTTACTGTCTTTTTTTTTACAAATTCTTTCTAGACCTCATTGAGCCAATCTCAGCATTGTTTAACTGGCAAAGCTGAAAGCATAATTTGTTTTATTTTTTTATCAGAACTTACAATCCTCACTCTGAAAGTAAAATAAAAAATGAGAGGGAAAAAAAAGAAAGAAAGAAAGGAAATAATAGGCTTAGCGACTTGCTTAGGCTGTGATGGATGACAAACCTGACTAAAACGTATATAAAATTTTAAATCTGGAATAAGCAGGGCAATAATATTCATATGCACATTAGAAACTTTATTAAAATAATGAAATAAACACATTTTTAGGGTTGCTTTCATGTATCGATGTATCATTTCATATGAGAAGCAATAGATCAAAAGTATAGATAGGTAAAATACTAACCATCTGGTTTGTTGATTCCCATTCCAAATGCTACCTGTAGAAGAAGTATATGTTTCAAAATGATAGGCAGGATTTCTATAAAATTATTGGCAGGAAAATGCTATCTGTACATACCGTACCAACAATGACTTGCAACTTGCTATTGCTCCACCTGTTCCATAAAACATGTATAAGAGTCTCCAAAAAGCCAAATATGCCTTGATTAACATAATGACAAATAATTCAGCCTTCTACAATCATAACGGTTGCCAACTATGAATTATCAAAAAGTAGCAAACCAGCTTTGTAAATTCAAACAACTTTTTGAAATGATTGATCACTATCAGTGGGAAAAGAACGGAGTGGTACAACACCTAGCCTGGAATGTAGTTAAAATTTAGGTTTACATAGCCTACACGAAAAGTGATAAATAAGTCATAAATATTAAAAGCCATTAAGAAGTCAAAAATACTAATTTTCTTTTCATGACATTCTAAATTCATGTTGACACAACTTATGGTTTCAGTATATTGCATTGGGTTTTATTGTGTTTTAATGGAAACAATAGAATTTTGGTATTCCATTGGTGTTTCATTTCAGTTTCTTAAAAAATTAAAACATTTTGGCTGTTTCAGTGGAATCAAATAGAAATATTAATCCTTACCAATGCAAAAAAAGGGGTATATATCAATCACAGCAGGGCATCCATAGGATAGACTAAACAGGTACACAAAAGACCATATCCTTATTCAGGCCATAACCAAGAGTTGTATAGGTCAATAAAGCTCAAACCTATCTCCCATAACTCAAAAAATCACAAACTTTAATACACCAAAAAAATAATAATCATACAATTACATAAAAACATATTCATGCCCTTACCTTCTGTTTGAGTCTCAGATTTCTCTTTGCAAGAACTGAATGCTCCAAAACAACTCATCTCTTTCACTCACAAACACTTCTGATAGGGACTGAAAAAGCTTAGCTTGCAATCACAACACTCTTCAATCCAACACCTATCCAATTTTCCAACCACACAAACACTTATCTAATTAGTCACCAAAAGACACATCATTGACAATAACACCAAAACCCACATTGATCAAATCAAATCAAGACCAAACCTAGGTTTTTCAGAGCAATTTCAATCAAACCGCATTACACAAGTAACAAAACCCAGATGGGTTTGGTCGATTAAGAATTCGAGAGCAATTGCACGAATAGAAGAATTGGGAAAGACCCATTGGGTGGCTCATCAATATCTTCGGAACATCCTCCCTCTTGATTGGGTTTCTAACCCACAACATGGAGGATAACTTTCTACCTTGAAGCTGCGTAAAGAGAGAGGAGGCAGAGATTGAGGCAGATGGTAGAAATCACCACCGGGGCTATATTCCGAAAATCACCATAGGAGATCAAACTTGTAGAGAGAGAAAGCTTGGTGGAAAGAGGAAGGTGTGTGGTGGGAAGAGGAAGGAGAAGAGGAAGAGGTATGAGAGAGAATGGAGTTTCAAATTTTGAAATCAAAATCAGAGAGAGAAACAGTGAAGACGTTTGTGTGATTCAATTCTGAGGGTGAGAAAAAAGGAGAGAGATAGAGCGGGAGAGAGAGAGAGACATTTACCCAAGCATTGATATTTACCCAAACTGATCTGAAGCATTAATAATTACCCAAAAAAATCTGAGCCATTGAAATGTCTAAAGGAGAGTGAGACATTTTTAACCATTAGATTGAATCAATCTAATGGTGTATATTTTGACAAATAGACAAAAGTCTTATCAAGATTCAAAAACCTTCCCCCTTTATTATATAAATTTAACATATTTTATCTTTTGTACTTTTTTAGTTAAAAAGTTCTAGCCAAACAACCCCTACTGTTTTCATCACTGAATACGAAAATGTGAGTTCTAATTATTGTACTTCTTCAGGGTACCACTAAACCATGTCCCATGATCACTAAATATCTTTTGTAATAGAGGATGTGTTGTTCTGAATTTAAATTTATTTTATTATATATATATATATATATAATTTTTTCTAAAAATTCCATCAAAAGTATTATTTTTGTTTATGATTTACAAAAATAATCAATTTGCATGAATTTTTTTGAAATATGTTTGTTTACATATAGCTTTTTTATAAAAAGAAAAATTAAAAACATTCAATTTGGCCCTCTAAGATTTTATTTTTACCTCATTTGGAACTCTAATCACCTCACAATAAATTAAAATTAGTTAATAAAAAATGAATGATCAAAAAATCATTTGACAATAATAAACAATTCAAACAATTTGTTATTTCTTACCAATGGAAAAATTATTTGAGAATAATAAAATACTCAATTAATTTGTTATGTATGATACTTAAAATCTATTTTTCCATTATTGTTTATCTCATTTAAACTATTATTATTAAATTAAATCTTAAAATTAATTTCTTACCGTCGTTAATGGTTGAATTTTTATTTTATTTTTTGTTCATAAAAGTTCAAAAACTTGTTGTGAAAAAAAATAGAGCCAAGAAATTACATTTATATTTTGAAAAAGTTATGAAAAATAAATAACAATTTTATATATATAATAGGTTAAATTAAATTTAGTGCATTTAAGGTTAAGATTAATGTTGATAATGAATGAGTTTAGTTTAATTGTCAAAAACCTTAGGGGAGGTAGAAAAAAAATTTACTTATATATTATTTTTTAATTTTTACATATGAGTAAATAAGTAATGCAAATTGTCGAAGAAAAATAAATCTATTTATTTCAACTTTTAAAAACAAATAATAAATGCATTACATAAAATGATAAATTTTACGTTATTTATGTACTGTGGAATACTAATTATATTAAATTATTAGGATGTTATCTAATATTCATTTTAGAGAGATTCTTTATTTTTAATTTTTTTATCAATGAAAATTAAGTTTTTTTTTTCCATTAAATGTTTTAATATTGTCATAACAATTTAAGGGTTTTCATAAGGGATTTGAGTGATTTTTTTACATGTTGGTTGTTGGCTACTTAACACATAACTCTCTTTCTTTACCCGGGCTTAAGACTGACAAAGTTGTAGTAAATAGATATATGAATCTCTTTTATTTGACTAACGATATGACCTTGGATAAAGTCGAATGGAAAAGAATGATTCATGTAGCCGATCTCTTTTTATGGGACTTAAGACTTGGTAGTTTGGTTGGATTTGGTTTGGTTAACCATTTAAGGGTTTTATTTAATATTGCATGATATTTAAGAATTTTATTAAATAATACTGAAATATGTATGGATCTTTGATAATATATATGCAAAATCTCAACGAAGGTAAGTGTATTTTACTAATGTTGATAATGAATGAAACTCCTTGGTTTATGGGTATTTTCGTCTGTTTAGTGCAAATCAAAGGGTAATATGATTATTTTCACAACCAACTAATATCATTTGTACGGACTTAACAAATTGGAAAAATCTTGATAATAGTTTCAAAAATAAAAAATATTAGCGTAATTATTGAAATTACAAAAGAGATCTCTATAATTGTTAAAAACTTCAGGGTGATAAATGTAATTTACCCTTTTTTTATTTTAATATATACGCTTTGACTATATGAAGCCTTATCCACTTTATTTTTAGGGTACATTACAAATATGTTCTGAAAATACAATTACTCTTGTGTTTTTAAAAATTATAAATATCATTTTGTTAGAATTTTTTATTTAATAAAATTAACAGGGAAAAAAAGAAATTTCTAACTATTCTACTATACAATAATAAAATTATCTAAATTATTAATTTAAATATATTTATGATATTATTAAAAACTATTAATTGATTTAATTATTTATTAATAAAAGGAATCATTTGTTATGCAATTAGAAACTTAAAGAGACCAAATGTTATTTTCAAAATCACAAATGACAATTCATATTTTAAATAAAATTTCAAAAATGTATTTATAATTTACTCTTATTTTTATGCTTGAATAAACAACAAATTTCTTGAGCTTTGTTATTATTAAGGATTTTTACTTAATAGAATAATATATTAAAGGATATTAAGATCCCGCTTGATTCAAAATAGATTCTACCTTGTGTTCATTGATAAAATTCATTTTTTCTTTCAGATTTATAAAATTAAATAAATGAGAAATCAATCCTTAAAAAACGAAATTGAGAAAAAATGCTTTTTTTGAGTTCTATCCTTGGAGAGGGGATAGAACTATCCAGTTATAACAGTTCAATTCTAAAAGAGTATAAATTACACAAAATCCTCCTTTGGCATAGAGTTACTAAGTTAAAATAGTCATAAAAAAATAAAATAAGTTAAAAAGTTAATAAGTTAAAATATCATATTTAAATCATAACTATTTTATTTTTTTCTCTCACAAAAGTCAGAAAAGCCAAAAAGCTTAACCCAAATGATAATCTCAGGCTAAAATAGTAAAAAAGCCAGCTCACTTTCCAAACGAAGCCAAAAGATCGAAAAACAAACACCTGCAATCGTCTATTTTAATTAAATTTTTTTTTATTAAAAGAGCTATAAAAAAATAAAAAAATAATAATGTGATAAGTTATAATGATTTTTTTTAATTTTTTATTAAAATCTTCCCCAAACAGAACTTCAAATTTTAAGACCTCACGTTTGAAATCAAGACTGATTTTTAGATAATTCTATTTCCACACACTAATTTCACTCAGTTCACATACTTAATGAAAATTTTCATTAATACAATTTTGTCCTACAATAAAAATACCATAATACCCTCATTTTCTTCCACTCAAACTCTATTTCTAAAACACCACAACCATCCTCTATCACTAGCGCCACCTCTCTCATCCGCAATTCCCTCTCGTCGCCTCTTTTCTTATCTGCCTGCGATCACTTCCCCCCATGAACCATACCCTCCCACAAGTCTCTCACCACGAATCACTCAATGTTGACTGTGTAGGTTTAGGATGGAAAGGAATGAGCTAGAAGTAGCGATGGTGGTGGCGATGGAAGGTTGAAAATGGCGCAACGACAGTAAAACATGAGTGGATGAATAAATAAATAAAAAATTAGACTCTGTTTGGTATAGTTTTAGAATATGTTTTCAAAAATAAATAAAAAAACTTCTTATTTCAATATGGTTTTATCTTTTTAGGCATAAAAAAGTTTAAAATTTTAAAAATATTTTTTTGGTATTATTTTTGTCAAATTAATTTATTTTTTCTCATAAAAATTTCAAAAAATTGATTCAAAAATTGAAACCAAACATAGCCTTAAGGTTTTAAAATTAAAAAGTGGAGTAATATTATAATATAGAGATGTGTACTGAAAATTTATATTTTTACAATGTATGTATTAAAAAAATATTCATTAGGCCTCGTTTGAGAATAGACTTTTTTAGTAATTTTTTGACTTTTTGGTTAAAATATGATGTAAAAAAAACTAGTATGTTTGGGATGACTTTTTGACTTTTTACGAAAAGATGTGCAAAAAGTAGAGAAAAAATAAATTTTTTGATTTTTTGGTATGGATTGCTGGCTTTTTAATTTTTTTAATGACTTTTTACATTTTAGCGAAAAAAATCACTTGCCAAACGAGACCAAATATGTATACTAAGAAAAATTAATGTATAAAAATAAAATTACCCCTGATTTCTCCCTACGCCATTAACATGTAGAGGAGTGATGGAGACCCCCTCCAATTACCATCCCCATTACCGCCACACACACGTGACGGGTGGTGATTGGAGGACAAGTGAAAAAAAAAAAAAAAAAAAAAAAAACCAACCAAAAAAAAAAAAAGGAAGAAAAAAGGGGGGGAAAAAAAAAAAAAAAAAAAAAAAGGAAATTTTAGACATTTTTGTAACATGTAACATAGATACCGAGAGTGAAGGTTCAAGACACGACTTTTGAATATTTTCTTCAAGGTACCACGTCGTTATGGGCATTGAAGTGTGAAATAAAATTTTTAAGTTTGAAATCTCTAACCTTTACCATTTACCGTCCATGGGTTCACCTCACACCTTTGAAACTTGGACATTTCTCTCAAGCTTTAATGACCTAAACGTTAGTTTTTAGATGTTATTTTATTTTTATTTTTTTTTTGAATAAATTACACTTACACTTTCTAAAGTTTGGATTTAATACATATTACTTTCTATCATTTGAAAAATTATACTAACCCCTTATCTTGTACTTATTTAGACGAAATGAAAATATTAAATTCATACACTCTCTTTTTTCTTACTTTGTTTTACTTTCTCATTTTTTTTTTCATTTCCTTTGCTATACTTTTTTTTTCAATATAATTTTCTCTATTTTTCTACTTGGAATTATTGCATTTTATATAAGTAAGGGGTTTGTGAAATAAGACTATTAACTACAAGGGTAAAAATGTAATTTCAGAACGTCAAGGGGGTAGAATATAATTAGATCAAACCTCAAGGGGTGTTAGTATAATTTACCCCTTTTTTTTATGGTGACGTTTTTTTACTTAAAGGTTAATTGGTGATGTAATTTAATTTTAGCTCAAATCAAATCAAATTTTGTGTTTCAATTAATTAAGGTTGATTATCATTAAAAAAAAAATTGTTATTGTGCAGTATCAATAGTTATATGTTTAGTTAATTAAGGAGTTGTTTGAGATGTTCTAAATAAGTGTACTTTTTGACTTTTTATGAAATATGGGTTAGGTTTGAAGTGATATGGTAGAGAGGTGATGTGACTTAAATAAGATGATGTGAGTTAAATAGGATAGTGACTTTTTGACTTTTTGGCTTTTATTAAAGATGCCAAACTTGGCCTAAATTTTTTTTTTTTTTCAGTACTGCATTCCTTTTAACTTAGGTCTTCTCCTCTCTTTGTAGCCAATCTATTTAAGGTGATTTATCACTACCTTTCCATCCAAAGGTATTTGATAAACAATCTTAACATATGATTTCTCTTAATTTATCTTTAATAGATGTTATTTCTACTATTTCATGAATGTATTCATTTCCAATTCTATATTTTTTAATCTCACTGTGTGTGTCAATTTCTGACCACACTGCTAATTTAGTATTCAGCTGGAGAGCACTGGCAGAATAGATGGCGCCTGATTGACCTACAACAGAAAGAGAAGATTCCAGTGGTGGTTCGTCCACCCGGGGGCACTCCGACGATCAAGTCAGTTATCTCTCAAAGATAAATCAAGTGTTTAACTCACTATTCAGAATACAAATGGCGTAACTTAGACCCATAGGGGTGCCTCTCTTTATAGCCACCACTTACCTAATCCCAATAGAAGCCTTGCTTCAATGAACTTTGGATTACTGCTAATCTTGGACTCCCAGTAAGATTGGGATAAACTCTCTAAGAGTCTTATCTTTATCCAAACTGAAGTCTTCTCCCATTCTAGGACTCTTGTGCCTTATCCCCTTATCTCAGATTCCGATATCTTCGGAGATAACCTCGGCCTTGCCGAGATTACCTCGGCGTCATGACCAGGACACATGGCACCTTGGTTGACATATCGGCGTCACCTTGGCCACGTGTTGGTACTCAGAAAATATATCCCCACAACGGCCCCCTAGGTTCTATTACCTCGACACTTTGAGGTGATGGAACCTATATCAAAACTTCCTTTCAGTGCGTCGGCTTAAAATTTCTCTAGCCGAAATCGTTATAAAGGCCAATATGTCTTTTTAAAGAACAAGAACTCCAAGAGCTCCTTCACGCATATGAGCTGTCATGCATAATAACTCAACCGTTTAGGACACGCGTCTACCCCTTACTAGATCGTATCTGTTAAACGCCTGTAAATCGAATGTTTCTCGCGTGCGCCGTCTGACACATACGTTCTTTTAGGCACATTAATGGCCTCTTTGCCGCCGTTTTTGCGTTCTGATCAAAATCAATTTCTCTCTCTTTGTCTCTTCATTTTTGTATTTTCATTCTCAAGCTCTCAACTCTCTCTCCCTCAAGTTTCCTTCTTCAAAATACACCATTGTTGCTCCCGCGAAGCTTTCTGCAACTACTTCCGTTCACTTCCTTCCGGCGAGGGTTTTTGCTAATCTTTTCCGTTGTTGCCGTTTGTCCGACTTCGGCGATCTCAACACCGGCTTCACTTTTTCTGGCAAGCCACTGTTCCTCCTGGTTTTATCTCTTGTTGCTCTTCCAGAAGTTCCACTTCATTACTTGTTGCCATTTGCTGTTTTGCTTAAGTATTCAATTTATGAATCATGTATCTGAGTATGTTTATTGCATGACTTTGCTTTTGCCCATGTCTTGAATACACATACTGCTCACAATCTACTTGCACTTTTGCCACTGTTCTTGGCCTTATACCCTTGTACTAATTCTGGCACAATGTTCTTGATAGTTCATCACTGTTCGTGATTCTGAAACACATTCTTGCTTTTCTGTTTTCTGTGATTTTTCTAGATTCGTGCCTTCAATCTTCGTTTCCATAGATCTAGGTTTTGAGATTTGTTTGTAGAACCCATGAATCTTAGGAAAAACTTAAACGATTCCCCATAGATTCTGTGTATTTTTTGGTTTTAGCCGAGGTCCGTTAAACCCTCCAAAACACTCTCATTTGAAATCTAACTCCTCTAGCTAAGCCGATATCATGGGTATGTAGAAGCATAGGGTAGACACCCCCGACCAAGTTAGAGCACTTTAGGCGAGAGTTTGACATCTCGGCTGACGTCCATCTGAGGTTGGCTGGGGAGGATGACTCTATCATGCCCACAACTGATTCTATGTCTTTCCCTGTTGTGGCCTTTATTGAGTGTGGTCTTAGGCTTCCACTCAACATCCTTTTTCGAGAGGTCCTCCACTACTATAAGTTGAATCCAATGCAGCTCACCATCAATTCCTACCGAGTCATCAATGGCTTAATAGCCTTAGCCCAACAAGAGAATGCTAGGGTTACCTTAGCCGACATCCAGTACTGTTATACTATGTGCGACCTTTCACTGAAAGAGAAAGGTTATATCTATTACCTCAAGCCAAGGTCCACAGAGTATAAAATCACGGCCGACCTCCCAGAATCCAACAAGGGAGCTGGGGATGATTACTTCATTACCTCGGGGAACTGGGAGTTCGCTCCAGACGAGGACCTCCACCTCTACCCTCTTCCTCAAACAGTTTTTGTAAAGGGTAATGGTAAGAGCCCAGTGTTTACACTTACTTGTTTTTCTAAAGTCTCCAATACTTTGATCTAATGTCTGCGCTACTCTTTTTTGCAGTTCTTCCTCAGCCGCCAAAGGGCTTCCGCCAGTCTTTCTTTCCCAGCAAAGACTTGAGGAAACTATTGGATCTGCCAGTCCACAAGAGAAGAGCCCCTTTGGTACTCAATTTCATTCCTACGTACAAGTTTGTTCTTCTCGAAGCTCCAAAGAAGAAAAAGAAGAAGAGTCTGTCTCCTCTTTCCGCCATAACTCCTCAAGCTGCCTCCACATTTCGGCCATATCAAGGATCGACTTTTGAACCAGCGAAGCAGCCGTCAACTTCGACTCCATGTCTGATCCCAATATTCCAGCGCAAACGCCGGCAACGAACTATTTTTGCTGCCGAGATGAGCCGGATAAAGATCTTTTAGCCAACATTCCCTCCACCGTAGACGCCCAACCTGCGCCATCTCAAGCAAAGTTGAAGAAAAAGAGGATAAAGAAGGCTTAGCCAAGGGCAACGGTAACTCAGATTGACACTGAGGATACCTTGCCAATTTCGAAATTGGCTTCGAGCGAGAAAACCACATCCGTCCCCGAGAAGAGGTCTACCGAGGCCGAACCATCTCAATCAACTCGGTCTAAGGGGTCCAGGTCAGAGTCTACCACAGCGGGGGTCTCTAAAGCATGATTCCCCCTGGGCCCCCCAAACAACACTAGAAGACAAGCCAGTGGTGGCTGGCGATAGTGCCGATGATGTTAACGTCGGCGTCGCTCTTAGTACCGCTTTGCTGCTTCCTGGCGATCTCGACCGAAACGTCGAGATGAGCAAGTATGAAAATTTTGCTCTGATGCTCCAGCGCTCTGTCCAAGTAAGTCTTCACACTTGGTGTCTTTCTTTTCTTCTTTATACTTAGAAAATTTTTCTAACAACTTTTGTTTTGTCTATTTTCTTTAGGCAATCCAGCACACCCACTCCTTCTCAATGCAATCTTTTGAGACAAGGAAGGCGTTTGCCGACAAGACTAGTGAGGCCGCTGGTCTGCAAAAGACCAACAAAAATTTGCAATAAAAAATGAAGACTCTGGTAGATCAGGCCAAGGCTGCTGTCAAAGCCAAAGACGTGGCCGAGGAAAAGGCAGAGGCTGCTGATGCCATAAAGAAGGTTCTTGAGGCCCAGAGAAAAGAGGCCGAGGCACAGAAAGAGCTGCAAGATACCTTGGCCACGAAGGACGCTGAGCTCAAGGCTGCCGATCAGAAGGGATACAATGAAGGGGTGGCCTATGTCACGGCGGATTATGAGAAACAGGTAAAGCAGGCATGCAACAAGGGTTTCACCCTTGGTTGGATGACCTTGCTAAAAAAGCTTGAAATCCTCGATGACTCCCCCCTCAAGAACACCGACGTCCTTCCTCTGCCATTCCCCCCAACTCCAAGCCAGTCTAAAGACGATTATGAGTCTGAGGAGGAGGCTTTGGTGAGGAAGTCAAAGGAAGCTGCTGGGGCCAAGTCCCCTACTCCAATTGAGCAAGTCCTGGACTTGGCTCCAGATGAGAAGGGTGAGGAGGTTCTCAAGGATGCTCCTCCTGAGAAGGCATCATCGGACGTCCCTCTTGCCGACAAGAGCCTCGATCAAACCCTTCAAGAGATAGATGCTAAGCTCGCAGCTGAGAAGGCCGCCGAGATGTCTTCTCAGCAATCTTCTGAATTCCAGACCCACCCTCCTCAAGACACAGAAGAGTCTTAGTTTGGATGTTTTTCTTTTGCTTCTATACTTTGCACTTTGGTTTTCTAAACAATGTAAGCTCTTCACATGGCCGATGTGCCTTATTATAAATACAACTTCTTTGTTTTGTTTGCATATTTGTCTTCCCTTTAATGCACTTGCATGATTCTATACTTAGAATATTTTGCATATCTTCAATACACACTTTATCTGTGTAGTTTTCTCGGGGTGAAACACTTCGGCCATACCCAAAACGGTTTACATCGGCAAATACATAAGTACTCAGTTCAGCATAACCTTGGCCGTAATTTGTCAATTTGTCATAAATTTCAACAAATGTTGGACATAACCTCAGGTTAACTTTAACTTGTAAATTTTTCACAAATTTCAACAAGTGTTAAACATGATCTCGGCCTAACTTCAACTTGTAAATTTTTGACAAATTTCAACAAGTGTTAGACATAACCTCAGTTTAACATCAACTTGCAAATTTTTCACAAATTTCAACAAGTGTTAAACATGATCTCGGCCTAACTTCAACTTGTAAATTTTAACAAATTTCAACAAGTGTTAGACATAACCTCAGTTTAACTTCAACTTGTAAATTTTTCACAAATTTCAACAAGTGTTAAACATGATCTCAGTTTAACTTCAACTTGTAAATTTTTTACAAATTTCAACAAGTGTTAAACTAATTTTAGCTTGTATATTCTATCTTTTCAGGAACCATTTTCCAATTCTTTGCCCCCTAACGTGAACTTAAGTTCCACTTGGGTTCTCATTATGTATGCATTCCAGGAACATCGGCAAGTATCGTATAATTGTAAGAAGTCAAGCTAAAACTTTATTTATTTACTTCGGCAAATAACAAAGAACAAAAAAGTCTAATGATAGAAAAATTTTAAATTGCAAGTATTCCAAGGTCTTGGCAACTCTTTGCCTTCATTATCTTCAAGCCGATATGCCCCATTGCCTAATACCGAAGTGATTCTGTAGGGTCCCTCCCAATTTGGGCGAAGCTTACCCTCTCTGGGATCCTTTTTGTTGCCGACGACTTTTCTCAAGACCAGGTCGCCGACTTGGAACTTCCTTGGGTTAACCTTCTTATTATAAGCCCTGGCAAGCTGCTGCTGGTATGCTGCCAGCTGAATTGCAGCTCTCTCCCTTCTTTCTTCTAGTAGATCCAGATCTCAGGCTAATAATACATCATTGGTCCCATTCTCTACTCTTTGGGTTCTGATCCCTGTGATGCCGACCTCCAAAGGAATGACTGCTTATGTGCCATAAGCCATGGTAAATGGGGATTCCCCAGTTGATCTTTTTAGCGTAGTCCGATATGCCTAGAATACACTTGGCAGTTCATCCACGCACTTTCCTTTCGCTGCCTACAGCCTCTTTTTGATCCCATCCAGGATAACTTTGTTGGATGCTTCTGCTTGTCCATTGCTTTGAGGAAAGCTTGGGGTTGAAAAATAATTTTTGATCTTGAATTTTGCACAGAAGCTCTTGATTAGCTTACTGTCAAATTGTGTTCTATTGTCGGCAACTGTTGCTCTTGGAATCCTAAATCTGGTGATGATGTTCCTCCATATGAAGTTCTTGATGTCCACATCTCGGATCTTGGCTAGGGGCTCAGCTTCTATCCACTTTGTGAAGTAATCTGTTGCTACCAGCAGGTACTTCCTTTATCCAGTTGCTTGGGGCAGTTGCCCAACGAGATCCATGCCCCATTGGCAAACGGCCAAGGATTGGATACTGGGTTCAGGTCTGCTACTGGTTGGTGTATCAGTGGCGCAAACCTTTGGCACTTTTCACACTTCTTGACATAGGTCTCTGCATCCTTCTGTATATAGGGCCACCAATATCCCTAGGTAATGGCCCTATGAGCTAGTGATCTGCCCCTAGCGTGGCTTCCACAAATTCCTTAATGTATTTCATATAAAAATCTTCAACTTGTGAAGGATGTACATACCTCAAAAGGGGTCCAGTGAAGGATCTTCTGTAGAGATGTCCTTCTGTTGTCAGACTGAATCTTGCCGACTTCAATCTAATCTTATGTGCCTCTTTGTGATCATCTGGCAATTTTCCTTCTTTCAGGAATGCTACTATTGCATCCATCCAGCTTGGTCCCATGTCCACACACATTGCTTCACGCTCCGTGGTTAGTGGTTCGATGCTTGGGCTCGACAAGTAGTCGACCATGATCGTCCTTGCTTTTCCAGGTTGTATTGAACTAGCCAGGTTGACCAGTGCATCGGCGTGACTGTTATCATCTCGGCTAACCTGATGTAGTCGGCAATTCTGAAATAAGGCCACCAACCTGTTGACCTCTTTTACATAGGTCGACATTCTCTCGTCTCTGGCTGCAAACTCGCCTGTCGTCTGGTTGACTATGAGCTAGGAGTTACAGAAGACTATTACCTCATCTGCTTCTGATGCTACTGCCAACTTCAATCCTGCAATCAATGTTTCATACTCTGCTTCATTGTTTGAGTCCTTGAACCCCAAATGAATGGACTGTTCCAATATCTGTCCATCTGGAGATACCAGTACTACTTTTGCCCCCGCCCCTTGTCGGTTTGAACTCCCATCAACGAATAGTCGGAAGGAGTCGCCGATGTAGATGCCGCAGGGTCTGAGTTGTTCTTCTTTCCTTTATTCTGTCGCCTTCGGCTGGGCTCCTCCTTGCATGGTATGACATCGTTCACCTCGGCTCATCGGAGACCGATGTATGATAGATTCTGGCGTGAACTCGGCCACGAAGTCGGTCAAAACTTGGCCTTTAATTGTTGTTCTGGGTCTGAACTCCAGGTCATACTGGCCCAAGGCCACTGCCCATCTGGCTATTCTCCCTGTCAGGTCTCCATGCTGTAGCAGGGACTTCAATGGATGTTCAGTGAGCACCACAATTTTATGGGCTTGAAAGTAATGGTTCAGCTTCTTTGAAGCCATTACTAAGGCCAGCGCCAACTTCTCTAGGGGTAAACACCTAGTCTCTGCATCAGTCAGGGTTTTGGTTACATAGTAAACAGCCCTTTGTTCCCCTTTTTCTTCTCGGATTACCACTGCACTTACCGTATGTTCTGAAACTGCCAGGCACAGGAATAGCTCCTCTCTAGGTTTTGGATTTGAAAGAACTGAAGTTGTGGTCAGATACTTCTTCAAGTCGGCCAAGGCGGCTTCGCACTCCTTGGTCCATAAGAAGTCTGTGGCTTTCTTCACTAAGTTGAAGAAAGATTTGCACTTATCTGAGCTTCTGCTTATGAAACTATTTAGGGTTGCGGCCCTTCTAGTCAGCATTTGTACCTGTTTTGCTGACGTCGGGCTCTTCAACTCCATGATGGCCTTGATCTGATCTGGGCTGGCCTCAATGCCCCTTCTAGTCACCATGTACCCTAAGAACTTACCAGATCTAACTCCAAATGCACACTTCGATGCATTAAGTCGGAGCCGATATGTTTTAAGGATTTCAAATACTGTATTTAGGTCGGCCAGATGACCTTCAGGTTCCTTGGTCTTCACGACCATGTCGTCGATGTAAACTTCCACTGTTCGGCCAATCAGGTGTCTGAACATCTTGGTTACCAATCTTTGGTAAGTTGCTCCTGCGTTTTTCAACCCAAAAGGCATCACTTTGTAGCAATACAACCCTTTTGGGTTGATGAACACAGTCTTCTCTTCATTTGGGGGGTACATGGCTATCTGGTGGTACCACCTGTAGGCATCCAAGAAGCTCATCCTTCCATGCCTTGATGTGGCATTCACCAGCTGGTCAATCTTGGGTAGAGGAAAACTGTTTTTGGGACAGGCCTTGTTTAGGTTGGTGAAGTCCACGCAGACCCTCCATTTTCTATTCTTTTTCTTCACCATTACTGTGTTTGATAGCCATGCCGGGTAGTTTACCTCACGAATGGCCTTGGCCTCCAAAAGTCTGTCTACTTCTTTCTCCACTGCTTCGACGTGCATCAATGTCGGTCTTCTTGTTCATTGGATTACAGGTTTGGCCGACCTGTCAATGTTCAGTTTATGACAAGTGACCTCGGGGTCAATGCTAGACATTTCGTAAGGCGTCTAGGCAAACACTTCAATGTTTGCTCTCAGGAAAGCCTCCAACTCTTTTTCCTCTTCTTCGACTAAGCCCGAGTCGAGAAGGAAGAAGCGTTCTTCATCTCCCTCCTGGACGAGGATTTTCTTCAGTGCTTCTTCACTTTTCCCAACTGGCTCCTTGCCGACGTCCTCTAAGACTTCCACATCTTTGTCTTCGATTTTTGTCCTCTCTGGTTCTCGTATGCTGCAGGTGGATTTCATTACTGCCATGAAGTAATTCTTTGCCTGCAGCTGATCTCCTCTGACTTCTTCTATCCCATGCTCTGTCAGGAATCGCAATAGTTGATGCAATGTTGAGGGAACAGCCCTCATTTCATGTAACCATGGCCTTCCTAGGATAGCATTGTAAGGGGAGGGCGTGTCGATTATGGTGAACTCTGTTTTTATCTTCCTGGTGCCAACCTGCACCTCCAAGCTCGTTGTTCCTAGTGGCCACGTCGGCGTTCCATTGAACCCGACCATTGGGCTATTGTATTGCTCCATATCGTCTGGGTGAAGGCCAAGCTCCTTGTAACACCTGATGTACATGATGTCACAAGAGCTGCCTTGGTCGATTAGGATGCGTTTCACTTGGCACTCACCAACCTTGAGGGATACTACCAAGGCATCATTGTGGGGATGTTGGACCATCTCAAGGTCGGCTTCAGTAAAAGACACTGCTGGTCTTTGGTACACTTCGGCACGATGTCGTTTTTCCCCGACCTGGTACACGTGCTGCAAGTGTTTTACCCTCTAGGTTTCCCCCTTTATTTCATTTTTGTTGACCTTTGAGCGAATTACATTAATTACCCAAGGTTCTCCTGCCTGTGGTTACTGTGCTGGGGGAGGCGGAGCTGCTGGTGCCTGAGGCAGTCTTGCCTGTTCTTCCCTTATCCTGGCCTCATCTACAAGGTCCCTTAAATGGCCTTGCCTTACCAGGTCTTCCAGGTGTGCTTTCAGGGCTCTGCAACCCTGAGTCATATGCCCATCTTCGTTATGGTAAGCACAATGCTTACCAAGGCTTCTTCCCATAAATTCTCTTGGCACCCTAGCTGGTGCTCTGAAATGGGGCTAGGATCGGATTTTGTCCAGGACTTTGTGGATTGGGATCCGGAACACAGTTGTGACTGCCTATGCAGCCCTCAGTCCTACCTCTTTGTTGGATCCGTTGTTACCTCGGCCTCACTTCGGCGAGCCATTACCTTTCTTTTGCTTTATCTCCTTAGTTCCTGACGTGTCTTCCTCGGCTCTGGCATACTTCTCGATTCTGGCCATGAGCTCTTCCATGCTTTTTGGCAATGTCTTTGCCAAAGACTTTCGTGGTGGACAGTCGTCTTTTAGGCCGTTCTTGAAAGACACGACCGCCACCTCTTCTTTGCACTCGGGTATTCGGTTGAACACCTCATAGTACCTTTTTATATAGGCCCTAAGGCCTTCATCCTTACTGATTCTCAGAGCCATCAAAGCATCCACCCTTAATGGCTGTAGCTTGTTTGTCACGAACCTAGCCACAAACATCTCGACCAGGCCTTCCTAGGTCTTCACACTTCCCTTTGGCAGTTTGTGAAACCAATCTGATGCAATCTCCCCGAAGGATAAAGGGAACACTTTGCAAAGCAGTGGCTCGTTCCCACTATACAATGCCATTGAGTTCAGGTATAATCCAACTTAAAGGTTAGGGTCTGACTTACCATCGTATATTTGGAACCTCGGCATACTAAATCTCTTTGGAGCCTCAAATTTGTCCAATTCCACCGAGAATGGTGTTCTCGGCTAAACATGTGAAGTTACCTCGGCATCGGCATTATGTTGTTTCCTCTTGAGGTAATCTCTCAAGTCTTCTTTGCTCCGCCCAGGTGCTCGGCTATCTCCCGACTTCAGTCTTTTCGGCATACTACTCTCAGCTTCGTTGTGGGCCCTTTTCGACCTTGCTTTATGAGTTGTGTCGAAGCACAGCTCCTGCCTTTGAACATACCGATGTTCTCCGGGGCCTGCTTCTTTAGTGCGATGTGTCCTCCGTGACTCTTCTCTCCTCGACTCTCCTCGCCCGACCTCCCTGGAAGGCCAGTGAGAGTGTTTTTCGCTTCTGGTGTGTTGAGGGGCTATTGGGATTGGTTTCTGCCTCCCTTCTGGGCATTGGCCGCTGGAATTGGCGTGTCCTACAGCGGGAATGGTAGCTGCATGATGTTATTTTGCATCATAAAATTGACGACCGATTGCAGGTCTGCCAACTTGTTTGCCATCTCTTTCATCTCTTCGCCCTCCGCAGGTATCTATCCTTCCATACCTGGAGGTCATCCTCGTTGTAGTAACCGCTTCGATCTGGTTTCTTTGGCACGTCGCCATCTTGGCCGACGTCTTTCTTGCCGTGATTCTGGTTCTGAGTCTCCTCATTGCGACCATCTTCCTCCATATTAGGATCAATGTGCTTATCGTTCCCAGTAGGGGTTTCGTCCCCAACCTTATCCTTCTATCCGTCGCTGGCCATCTATTCTCCTTTCTTTCCCACAGACGGCGCCAAATTGTGTGTGTCAATTTCTGACCACACTGCTAACTTAGTATTCAGTTGGAGAGCACTGGCAGAATAGATGGTGCCTGATTGACCTGCAATAGAAAGAGAAGATTCTGGCGGTGGTTCGTCCACCCGGGGGCACTCCGACAATCAAGTCAGTTTTCTCTCAAAGATAAATCAAGTGCTTAACTCACTATTCAAAATACAAATTGCGTATCTTAGACCCATTGGGGTGCCTCTCTTTTATAGCCACCACTTACCTAATCCCAATAGAAGCCTTGCTTCAATGGACTTTGGATTACTGCTAACCTTGGACTCCCAGTAGGATTGGGATAAATTCTCTAAGAGTCTTATCTTTATCCAAACTGAAGTCTTCTTCCATTCTAGGACTCTTGTCCCTTATCCGCTTATCTCGGATTCCGATATCTTCGGAGATAACTTCGGCCTAGCCGAGATCACCTCAGCGTCGTGACCAGGACACGTGGCACCTCGGTTGACATGTCGGCGTCACCTTGGCCACGTGTTGGTGCTCAGAAAATATATCCCCACACTTGTGATGAAATTTTGATTAGTTAAAAAATGTGAAATCTTTAGGGGTAAGCATGATTCGATTTGGATCGGTTTGGGATGAAATCAGAACTAATTCATTTACAATTTCATAACAATTAGAGCCAAACCAATCCATTAAAATTATGGAACCAATCCGAACCAAACCTTTTAAATACGGTTCGATTGGAAATCACTATTTCAAATAATCTATTCATAGATAACTTTTCAAAACACAAACTTTTATAAAGCATTGTGTTTTGTGGCAATAAGGAAGAAGCTGAGAAATTTGGAGGAACAAGCTGAGAATCTACATATTAAGTAAAGGGGCAGAATACAAAACGGGTCGAATTCAAGCCTTAGGCTGGTCCAATTCGCTAGACCCAAACCCAAGTGGATCAGGCCAATGTATGGGTCAGTCAATCAAGCCAATCTCCATGAAGAATAGTCTTCCCAAATCCTCAAGCACTTGGGCCCAACTCACAATGAAAAGGGCAATCCAACTGCGATGCTGGGCTAGGCCGAGTTGCAGAACTTAATCCATGGACCAAACTGATGGGCCGAACCCATCATCAGAACCAAAGTGGGCTGAACCCACACAAAGATGTCTAAATGGGCTAGCCCATCTCTACAAGCAGTCTTTCGAAAGGCCGAGCCGAGGCACAACATTACTGAGCTGAGGAAACCTCTCAAAGAAACGTAGAAGTTACGAACACATGCACATGATGGCTAAGACCTCAGTTGGTCCCTTTCCCCTAGAATCACGGAAATAATTAACTAAGGCAATGTGATCTGTTATATGCATGGTTATAAAGAGCACATGGATCCATCATCAACTACCTGGTGGTCCCTACCTTGGGCAATACTAGAGGAAGACTTAAAGCACCAAAGTTCCATGAAACCATATTGGGCAACAAGTAAAGTGTTCTATATAAACCTCAATCTCTTCACATTGAAGGTAACAGAACTCATCTAATCCAAACTTATCTCATGACAACTCTACTCACTTAAACACAACTGAACTGACCCTTTCATTTCTTATCTCTGGACCTAGAGAGAGTCCCTTATCTTCTCCGACCACTCAATCCTACACAGGAGGGATTTTTCGGCCAACCCCGGCCGAATAGCTTTGAAGGTGTTCTATGTTTGTAGGTCCTCAGTTCCTGAATAGTCCATTCTATCGCAAAGCTCTAATCCACTTTCATTTAGTGTGGGATTCGATACGTACATTAAGCCTTACCTCCTAGAATAAACAATACAACATGCTCTCTAAGATTCTTATAGCAAACAAGAAGGCATAACTAATAAGTTGAGAATCTATATGTAAGAATCTTGTAGCAAATAAGAAGGCAGTACTCTACATGTAATAAACGAGCAATGGTAAAATAAGTTGATCCACTTTCATCTAGTGAGTATCTTAACCTGAAAAGAAAAGAGAAAAAATGTTTATTGATTTTGTCACAAATAGCAACAAGCAACAGCTTTTTAGAGATAATTACACGATTCGGTTCGGTTTAAATTTAGAATCGTAAATCTAAATCCAGAACTAAACTACTGACATCGATTCTCTAATTTTTCAAATCAAAACCGAACCACAAATTAAAAAATTGGTCTGAATTGATTCGGTTTGCAATTTTTTCAATTTTCTTCGTGAACCCTGCCATAAGCATTAAACTAGTATTATTCTCAGAGCCCACATGAATGGGCAACAATATCCAGCCCTAGTCACAGCTTTCCTAGAAAAATAACATATGGGCTCTCACAATATTGAGGGCCATTTCAATTGATCGGCCCAGCCCAGGAAAAAAGCATCCAAAACAGTGGAGCAAAAAGCTAACTCAACCACGGTTGAAATAATCTAACTATAGTTAAGTCCTGCCTAAAACGACAGTGGAGCAAAAGGGAAGGATCGGTCAAACCAAGGGCCAAGAAATTGACACGTGGACGGTCACAATTCTCCTCAACCGACTCACGCTATGTTATGTCAATATTAGGTTGAGATTACGATTAGGGTTTCCTTACAGATCTCATTCATCCTTCGATTCTCTTCTTCTCTCTGCGATCTCTCTGCAAATCTCTCTCTCTCTCTCTCTCTCTCTCTCTCTGAACTCTGATTGGATCTTCTGTGTTCGATCATGGAGATGGAACGTGTGATCGAGTTTCCACACACGCACATGGATCGTCGTCCCAGAAAGAGACCGCGTTTGGGTTGGGACGTTGCTCCTCAGGCCCTTAAGGTATCAGATCTGTTCCCTAGATCTCTGATTTCATAATTTTTTTCCTCTTTTTTTGTTTCTATTTTGCTAGATCTGGTCGAAATTAGATACGTGGTAGATCAGGTATGAGAAAAGGTTTATGCTTTTATGTTTGATCGATTTTTATTGGCTAATTCGTTGTAGTTTCTTATAGATCTGTAAATTTCATGTTAGATCTAGTTTGGAAAAAGGTTTTTTTATTTATTTATGTATGATAGATTTTTATTGGGTAATTCGTTGCAGTTTTTTTTTTTTCTGTGATCAGATCTGCAAATTTCAAATACCTCTTTTAAATATCTGTGAAAAAGTTTTGCTTAGATCGTGATTTGTTGACAATATTATTCTTATTTGACCACTAATTTTATGATTCCATAGTTTTAAAGTGCGTTCAAGATTTTTTGCTGTGGTTTGAGGTGATTTTGCTTAAAAATTTCGGTTTTTTGGTGGGCCTAATCTAATATATTTACTAAACTTTCCCTTCATCATAAGGTGGGTTGTTTTGGATCTGTTCTATTTAGATGATACATGAATGTTTCACTATATTTTCTTATGAGAATATCTAGTATTGGGTGAAAATCCCTTTATATCAAACCCTATATTTTGATGTAGATGTTGTTGATCTGTACTAATTTTTTTAGGTTTAGTAGTTTTCCCCCCTTATTCATCCATTCAATAGTCATGTCATTAAACAAAATTTATATCTTGAAATTTTTTGTGGAGCTATATTGGAAATAGAGAAATGTAATCATCGGAAACAAAAAAATTATGCTTGTTTGATTTGTTACCGGAGGAGGGTAATCTTTGCGGCTAAAATCACAGTATCAAAATTAGGATAGTACGATGGCATTTGAGTCTGTAAATTTGTAAGCTTGATGTGTTCCTCTTTCTTTCTTTTTTTTTTAAATAATTGATTTGATTAGCTAATGATGATATAGAATAGAATTATTTCTTATTTTTTGGTTTTGTTGAAATTTATATTGTTTTTTTATTTTTATGTGATGAAGTTTCATTGGTTATTATTTTGATATGATTCTGATGATTAGTGAAGTGTGTCGTAAAGGCTCTAATCCATCAAGAGGTAAAACAAAATTATTTTATATTGAGTGGAACATGAATGAATACCTGTGTGTAGGCTCAGCTAGGAATGTTTTGTGCACAAGAGGTTGGGAATGTGACAAGCTTTGCAACTTCAAGGGCACCCTCAGACCATACTAGTTCCTCTTTGTTTGTTAAGGGAGTGGCTCGAAATGGTTCTCCCCCATGGCGAGAAGATGATAAAGATGGACATTACATATTTGCGCTTGGCGAAAATTTAACTTCTCGCTGTAACTACACTACCATCACCAAAGATATTTTCATTTTTCAATTCACTTGATCGTTTTGTGAACTTTTTGAAGTAACTAAAATGAACATGCACCACCATTGCTTTTTTTTTTTTTTCATTGATGTGGTGGTGCTATCATTAAATAGGGCTTTTGCCTTATAAAGTTTTTATGCAAGTGACTGAAAGTCATAAGTTGGCTTTCTGATGTGACCTATTGAAATCCTTTTAATAGCAACTTTTGCATTTGATTATAGCTCTACTTTTAAGGATATATGTATAATTTTTTAATTAAACAAATCCAAGGCATTATTTTTGTCTCAAAACTCATACTAAGCAGGTTGTTTGATGTGTCTAATATTGTTATATTAATTTCTCTTCATTAGATTCTTATTTGTTTCTGATTGTACTTGTGTTGCTTTGTTGTTTGGGTGCAGATAAGATCCATAGCAAGATGGGCGAAGGTATTTCTTAATAAACATATTTCTATTGTACTATTTCTGAAGTTTAATTTCAGGCTCATCTCATGTCCTGTTTTTGTTGATCTATATTTTATATAGGCACCTTTGGCCAGGTGTTGGAATGTTGGGACAGAGAAAGGAAGGAAATGGTTGCCATTAAAATTGTTCGTGGTATTAAGAAATATCGTGAAGCAGCTATGATAGAAGTTGAAGTATTGCAACAGCTTGGGAAACATGATAAGGATGGCAACCGGTGAGTTTTATTTCATTAGTTTAATGTGTTTCAATCTCTCACTGCTATTCCTCATGCTTTGGTGGGATTTTGTAAATTTTGTGTCAGTGGTTAAATGGGTTTATTCCTTGCAGTTGTGTGCAAATAAGGAACTGGTTTGACTATCGTAACCATATCTGTATTGTAAGTATATAATCGATTTGGTGGGTTAAATTCCCCAATTTCAAGAATGTTTTGGGGTTAAGACTTGTGGATGGATTCAAATGGCTTTAACAGGTGTTTGAGAAGCTTGGACCAAGCTTATACGAATTTCTACGGAAAAACAATTATCGCTCATTTCCAATTGATCTTGTCCGTGAGATTGGCAGACAACTGTTGGAATGTGTAGCATGTGTGTAGTAATTACTTGGACCAGTTTCTTTAAATTCATCATATTATTTTTATCCATTTTCTGTTTTTACTAGGTTTGGTTGGTGATAGATGAAAGCTAAACATTAATTCACTTCAATTTTATTTTTAAGCTGCAAATTCTTTTACACAGTTCTGCTAAAGATTTTTATATTTCGTTAGCTTCCTCATCACTTGCATTAATATTTGGCTTTATTTCTCAAATTTGCAGTTATGCATGATTTGCATCTTATTCATACGGATTTGAAGCCTGAGAATATTCTTCTAGTGTCTTCAGAACATGTTAAAGTTCCAGATTACAAGGTAATGTATTATTAGGTGGTTATTTGAATCTTTCTTCTTCTTGTCTATGTATATTGTACATGATGTATAGTGGACTTTCTAATGTTAACTTGTGTTGAGACCTTATCTTGTATGCTATGTGAACAGGGTTCCTCACGATCGCCAAAGGATGGTTCTTACTTCAAAAAAGTGCCAAAATCAAGTGCCATCAAGGTAATTGATTTTGGCAGCACAACTTATGATCGGCAAGATCAGAGCTACATTGTATCAACTCGACATTATCGGGCACCAGAAGTAATTCTGGGTATGCTATTTTCAACTGCTATGGCTTCTCTTCCACGTTTTTCTGATTTACCTTCAAGACTGGAAGATATATCCGATTAGTAAAATTTTTTTATGATTTTCCAGGGCTTGGGTGGAGTTATCCTTGTGATGTTTGGAGTGTTGGTTGCATCTTAGTGGAGTTGTGCTCAGTATGTTTTGATGATGCTTGTACTAGTACTTTGGTAGCCATAAATGATTTTTAGAGCATGTTTTATTAACATTAAATTCTTTGTGCAGGGAGAAGCATTGTTTCAAACCCACGAGAATTTGGAACACCTTGCCATGATGGAAAGGGTACTTGGTCCTCTTCCCCAGCACATGCTAAAGAGAGCAGAGTGAGTTGATTTTAAGAACCTTGTTGCTTTTTAGTTTTCTTTTCGAGTCACAGCCGTTTCATTTTGTTGATCAATGTTCTAATATGTACAACCTTGTAATCATTTAGTCGTCATGCGGACAAGTATGTCAGAAGGGGGAGATTAGATTGGCCAGAAGGTGCCACCTCAAGAGAAAGCATCAAGTCCGTTCTAAAGCTTCTACGCCTTCAGGTTTGTACATAATTTTACAAAGTCAGATCACTTTATTTTTTCGAGTTACAGATTGTCTTAAACCTTTTTGATTTGCCATGGCAGAACCTAATTATGCAGCATGTAGACCATTCAGCAGGGGATCTGATACATCTCTTGCAAGGGTGTCTGAGGTATGATCCGTTAGAGAGGTTTACTGCACGGGAGGCCCTAAGGCATCCTTTCTTTACGAGAGACCATCTAAGGAGGACATAGGTGTTGTGTTGGTAGAGAGAGCTTTGAGCTTGCAAAATGGAGTCTCAGCTGTTGCAAACGCTGGTTGGGAAAATGATGAGCATTGTTCTACTCAATTCGTCTCATCTTTGTTGCAAAGAATGTACAGTAGTTTGGTGGGATTAATTTAACCTCCCATCCCAATCAAGTTGCCCTCCACATAGATTTAGGGTCTATTAGTTTGTAAATACCTTTGGTCAAAAATGAATCTTTTGTCGATTGGAACCCATATCTGAGTTTTTTCAGAATCTGATTATTTGTTATGCAATTTGGTTTTCGGCGTTGGTTAAAAAAAGGAAGTGGTTGGTTTAATTTTTAAATTAATTTTTGGATTGAAGAATCAAAAAATAATTTTGGTTCGTCATTTTTTAAAAAAGTTTTCAAAATTGTTTTTTTCTTTCCTTTCTCCTTGTTTCTCTTTTTTTTTTTTTTATACACATCAATCAATTTTCTTTTTCTCCTCACATTTTTTCACATTTTAAAAATCAATTAATTAATTTTTCTTACATTTGGTCAATTATAAAAAAAAAATTATAAATTATTTTGTATTGTTCTTTTAAAATTAAATTATAAATTATTTTGTATTGTTCTTTTAAAATTCTTAATTAATTAAGTTTTTATTTTTTTAAAATATTTATCTTTGGAAATATAATTGAATATTTTTTTAAAAGTACAATTCAAGGTTTTGGTAGTATTTTTTAAATATGATTTGAGAATAGAGTTATATATTGAGTTTGTGAGTTTTGAAATTATAATTGGAGTGTAGAAAATTTGTTTGGTTATAAGTTTTGAAAAAAAATTTTGATTTGAATTTTGAATATTTGATGTGATTTGTGAAATAAGAAAATTTGTTTAGTCATGAGTTTTAAAAAGATTTTTTAAAACTTAATTTAAAAAGTTATAATTCATAACTAAAAAAATAACTTAAATTTCTACTAAAATTTTTGATCTAACACATAATTAAATTCTTTTTAAAATTCAATTTAAAAAATTAATTAATAGAAGATAACATTAAAAAATTATTAATTGAAAATAATTTGAAAAGTTAACTCATAACCACACATGCAATTCAAAATTTTATTAAAATTTTTATTCAAAATTCATAATCAAAATCTTTTTAACATTCAAATAAAAAAATAATTTTTATATTTAACAAATATAAAAAATAAATATAATTTTTTTTTCCTAAATAACATGTGGTGATTGGCAATTGGAAAAAAAGAAAAAAAAAAGGAATTGTTCCAGTCAACCAGCCGACATCCGGGGGATGTCCGAGGGACGATCGAAAGCGTAAATTCAAAAATCAAAAACTAATGCTGCCAAACAAGCATTGGATTGTGTTTTCAAATGTGACGTTATGGGGGACGTCCGAGTAGACTTAAAATGCAAAAATATTTTGCCTTTTAGAATGAAGAATACGAAAAAGAGAAAGTAACCAACCATGAAAGAGAACTATATTTTAAAATATATGATAAAATTACATTTTGAAAGCTCTATCCATATATAAAATACAAATGAAAAGACGAAATTATATTTTCACAACACAACTACAAGCCTATGTTTCTCTGCAACACCTCTTACCTTTCTAGCAAAAAGTGGATCTATTTGCATATTCCTCTTTGGAGATAACAACATGAAAAGTTAGCTTGGTACGACTTGTCTCAGAAAAAATATGGAGTAAATAAAGTTGAGTTGAGAGATCTTGAGGGTCTTTTATTATTATTTATATATTTACAGTTCCTAAAATAAATATTTTTCTCACTAGGTACATTAATGCTAAATATTAATCCAAGTAGCTGTTAAACTCTGATTCCATTAATGCAAATCCTTCTAATGTCTTTGATTTTGACTTTTGTAATGATTTGATCCAATTAAAAATGTCTGTTGATTTTTTTGGTCGAAACCATGCATGTGAGCTTTACTTCTAATGGTAAAATTGTAAATTTATTTTTTAAAATTCAGTGAGTTAATTCATTCAAAAGGCAAACTCTGGGGGACGTATTTTTGAGGTCATGTCACGTGATCGAGGTGTGGTCGATGTGTTGGTCAATGTGTCATGTAGACGAGTCAGATTGTCGATATGATTGTGGTATTACCCAGATATAGTGTGATAATACCAAAATCTGAGATATTTAGATAGATAATAAGAGTCCTAGATAAATGAGGCGTTTAGTTCGAATAGGGATGATGCTCTTGTGGAGTTCATCCATATCTAATTAAGAGTCCAAGATAAACGTTGTGCTTGAGTCCTATGAAATGAGACTTCTAGGGGATGAGGGCACTGTTTGCTATAGAAGTAAGACACCTCGTGGGTCTAAGGTATGTTTTTACTTGTGTACTGAATACTTGATTTGATATCTTTGAGAGATAAGTGACTAACTTGATTGGCGGAGTGTCCCTGGGTGAACGAGCTACTGTAGTATTCTTGTCTTCTTGTTGGCATGTGTTTGGTTTAATCTATTCTGTCGCGTACTCTCCAGCTAAGTTCCCAGTTTGGTTGTGAGGTTGGAAATCAACACCCACAATTTGGCACTATCTGTGGGAACTTAGTAGGAATATATGGCCAACACCGGACAAGTGGTGAGAGTCGGGGATGACATGCATAATGAGGAACAGGAGTACGTAGATCCCAACACTGGAGTGGGAAACAATGACAAAGAAGTGCAAGAAGCAAATCTTGAGGCCAACAACATTGCAAGGGGTCGTAATGGCCCACGAAAAGGCAATCGGGAAGAATACTATAACGAAAGTGACTGCTAGGTATGGAAAGAAAGATGCCTGAGAAGAGACAACAAGTTGAAGGACATGGTAAACAAGTTAAAGGATCTGCAGATCATGGTGAATTTTATGATGCAGAGCAAGGTGATGCAGCTGAAGTTGCCTTTATCGGAAACGCCGACCCTAGCAGCAAACACCAACACCCAGAAGGAAGGATTGGCTACAGTGCCAACAATCCCTCAGCATGAGAAGAGACCAGGGACTTCACATCGACGATCCCAGAATGCCGGACAGATAGAGTCTCGGCAGGAGGAGTCCCAAACAACCCTGAGGACCAAGGAAACCCAGGTTAGGGGATCTCGACAGGTCCACGAGCAAGGCCTTTACTTTGACGACGTGGCAGACGTGGAGAATTCCAAAAAGATGAATCCCAACATAGAAAGCAGTGCACCAAAGAAGCTGAAGTCGATCGATAGCCGAGCTCCTAGACGGTCAAAGGAAGACTTGAGAGACTACCTCCAGCGAAAGAGGCAGGACGCCGAGATCACATCCAATGCACAGTCGAAGACACCATTCTCGGTGGAGTTAGATGCGTTTGAAGTGTGTAAACACCCCATTTTTTACGGCCCTTACAACTTGGACACCATCGCTTGCACACCCGATGATGAGTCTAGACACTTGTCAAGTGCTCGAAGTCCTCAGTGGAATGCCACAGCTCTGAACCTTTCAAACCTTATACCCCTATTGCCTTGTTTTTTAGCTAAACCCAGTGTTTTTCAAGCCTGCAACCCTTGGTGGCCTACTGGCCACCCTTATGGGCTTCCGGCCATCACTCTTGGTTGCTGGCCACTTATGTTTATATTGCCTGTCAGCCACCAGTGATGGCCGGTCGGCCGGCCACTAGTGTCTTTTACAGATATTTTGTGACAGTTGTGCCAACTATTTGCACAAATGCTTGCATCTGCTCTCACGTGTAGGGCTGGATGTTCTTGAGGAAAATTCATGTTTTCTATATATAGGAGGGCTCTTTCTCATGTTTTAAGGTTAAAAAAAATTTAGAGTAAATTTTTTTTCTCTCTTTACAATTCTCTCTCTCTCTCTCTCTAGCAAATTTCTATACTTTAGCCTACATATCCTTCATCTTTGCCTATAGACCCTTAACCAAATGTCACGACTCACTCCCCGTACCCAAGGGTTAAGTATCGTGATGCCCAGTAACTGAAGTAACCGCCGACCAATTCTTGAACAAATTAATAAACGCAAGCGGAAATAATATTTAAGTGAGGGTACCAAAATAATTATCGGATTTTCTATTTTTATTATAAAATTTATTGACCAAAAGGCCGATATTTATATATATAAATGTCATAAAAGTGTTGTGTGTGTCTATTTTGCAACCCCGCGTCTAAGACTTTGCAAAAGCTATTTCTAAATTACATTGTTTCCTAAAAATTGGTAAACAAATATAAACGCATGGCAGAGTGAGAAATATTATGCCAAGAGTATAAGGGATACAAAATAACCATGGATAGTTATGTAACTAAAATATTAAGATAACTTAGTCTGAACAAATAATCATTTAAGTAGCAAAATTGAGATTATGTAAATAAATAACTATAACCACGGTACCAAACAGAACAAAACAGAGGTCACAAGAGTGACAGTCAGAATAGAGGTCACAGGAGTGGCAGTCAGAACGGAGGTACGGATTCAATAGGTTGCTTGTACGGATTATAGAGGTGGCTTCTACAATGGTGTAACACTTATCTCCACACAGCACTTTACTTCGCACAGAACAGAGGTCAATAGATCCATGACAATAGAGGGCCACAAAGTGACCAAACAGAGCCGATGGTTATTTAAGTTCCCCAAAGCATGAGACTCCCGTTGTGGTACTTACAAAACATAATTGTTTATAAGGTTATAGTCAAATATTCTTTAAAATTTAAACAAACATATCCATGGGTTTCATTTTAAACAAATAGGGTTCAAAAATTAATCCACGTAACTGAAATATTTATGAAACATAACTTGTATTAATATAACTAATAAAATACAACTTGTATAAAATAAATTATGGTAAGTCAAAATATACGTAAAATATATTACGGTAACTCAAGGTATAATATAACTCACCTTAAAATTAATACCTCACTATTTCTTTCCATTATCAAAAATCTTCTTAACTTCCAATATTTCCTTCCCCTTTCTTAGTTCATTTTCCTTCCTTTCTCTCTTTTTTTCCTTTTCTTTTCCTACGGCTGATCACCTCCTCTCTATTTATAGAGAGCGTGGCCAACGCGAATCCTCCCACAGATTTGATCATAAATTATATGGATTTATACTTATCTTTAATAAATATTTAAGATAATTACACTTTGGCCCAATTTTCTAATATAACTATATAAATAAATTAATCCCTAATTAAATTACACTATCGTATACCAACAAAAAATTAATTATTTATTTTACTACCACACCCATTATTAATATTATTATTGTTATTATTATTATTATTATTTATTTACTCTTAATTTTATATTTATTTATTTACTATCTTTAACTTTAATTTGGCCCAACTAGTATTATAATTTCATATTTCTGTTAATTTGGCCCCAAATAATAATCCCTAATTAATCCTATATTTGATAATCTAATGCCAAATTAGATTTTGTATTTATTGTTATTTATTTAATAATATATTATCATATACAACCATAATACCAATATGAAATTTAACGGACAACTTAAATTTTCGGGTGATAACACCAAATCTCTTCATCTTTGAGCTGAGATATCTTAGAGCCTTGTTTGAGCTCTTGAGAGAGGGTTTGCTTTGTTTTGTTGCTTGGAATTGATTTTCCCCTTTCAATGTATAAAAATTTGCCTCTTTACTTGCTTTATCCACTATTTTTCTTGCAATTTTCCAACTATTTTTGGGCTATAAAAACTCGGTATTTTTGGGCTAAAGCTTGGATTTTCAGGCCATTAAAGGTTAGGGGGTCGTTTACCCTTCTTTGCACCTTATTTTGAAGGCCTTTTTCCCTCATGTTTCCCATCCTTTTAATATCTTTTTTTGAGCTTTTAAACACTGTTTTTCAAAGTTATTTCAGTGACCAAAATCATGTTTTGAAGTCCAAAATTGGAGGGGTTAGCTTCCCCTCTTTGTATCTTGCTTACTAGCCTAGCTTGTGCCATATTTTAGCATATTAATCTAGCTACTTTTAGCTTAACTTCAACATATTTTAGGACTATTTTTAGACTGTTTTAGCACTATTTTTTAATTGATAGTTGCATTTGAGCTTTGTTTTGCATGCTTATAGTGTAATTGTCCTCAGGAGTTTGGTGTTCTAGGCCTTAGACGTCATCTTGTTTGAGTTGATTGCATTTATTTATGGTGTTCCATACTTGTGATCACTCTTAATCATCTCTGCAACCTCCCCTCCTTTCTTGGCTTTTGTTTTACTTTGAAAGTGGTTTCAAACAACTTGTTTATTTAAGCATGAGATTGAGATGTCATGCTTAATGATTTAATCCCTTTGGGAATTCATCACCAATGGTATGATGTCTTTTTCATGCCTAAAACAACACTTGGTTTGAGTCCTCTTTCCATTAGAGGACTTTAAACTCACCTTTGGACCCAATGAATTAAAGGATGGTTGGTAATTTAAAATGAAGTAATTAAAATAGGACTAAAAGGATGCAAGATAATAATTTGGTTTTGTGTTCATCGGACGTTAATTGAACACATAGAAGCTTGAGGCATTTCATACTCATTAGTGATGAAATGATTCAAGTTTCCAAGGTCACCATTTCCCTTGATCAATTCATGAAAGGAAGGAGGTTAGAGTCTTATTTTGTTGCATTTATTAAATTTGCACACTTTGGTTCATAAGCCATCATGCAATGAAATTGCTTGAGTTGATGGTTTGTGGACTAAGTTTCGTCTCTCCTTTGATCTGTCCATGATAAGGAGGGGTGAATTGTGCAAACATACCCTTGAGAATACCCTATGCATGCTTTGTTTGTTCTCTGTTGCAGCAAGATGAACCCTACAACGGCAGGCCACTTTCCTTAGCCAGCCAGCCACCAATGCAAAATTCAGTAGTGTGTTTTTTGAGCAGAGCAGAACTATTTTGGAAGTGGACAAAGGTGTAAGTGTTCTATTGTGCAACAGAGACCTTCTAGAAGCAAAACAGTGGCTTTTCGGGTGGAAACCGAGCACGTGCATGAGCATTCCTCGCATACCGAGCATGTTTAAGTTTAAATATTTAGTTTAGATATTTGTTGTAATTAATTAGTTAGTTAACTAGTTGTTTGATTTCGTCTTGTAATTATTTTAGTTAACTAGAATAGTTAATTCATTTTTTGTTGTAATAATTAGTTAAGTAGTTTAGCTAATTTAATTTATTTTGTAATAATTAGCTTAGCTTAGCTAGTTAGCTAGTTAGTTTATTCGGACTCTCCTTCGTGAGGGCATAATATTGTAATAATGTGTATGTCTTCTAACCCCATGTATTTCTCTCTTTTATTTACTAGCTTATGTTGGTTAGTTTAGGGATATCATGTTTTGTTTAGCAGACTTCATGTTTGCATCCATTTGTATTGCATATACCGAGGCTGGGTTCATCATTCTAACTTGCATTGTTAGTTTAAATACTTTTTTGAATACATGCTTAGACCGCATGCTATTTAATTGATTCGTGTGCCATATTAGTAGCCGAGCCTAGTATTTGCATATCGCATGTGTTGCATTAGTCATATTGCCTAGTTAGGGTCATGTATTTTTCTAACTCTTTTGTTTATTATTGGCTTGGAGTACTAGGTGAGCCTTTACTCACTTTAGCATAATCGCATGCATGTGATTGTTTGCCATGTTTAGCATGCTTGCCATGAGGTTAATTGCTTAAGTGTTATAACTGCTTGAATACCTGTGGATGAAGGTTAGTTGCTTGAGTTGGAATAATTTGAGTAATGTTCATATGCGATCACTTTTTCAAGTAGTACATATTTTGAAACAAATTTGCAAACAAACATGAATCAAGTGTTCCAATTCTTGCAAGTTAGTCTATACTTGTGTGTATGCGCATCACATAATAATGTTATCCTAAGAAATGGGACAAGAACATATAATGTAAATAAAATTCATATCATGATTAGTAGAGGCCGATCTTTGATCGGGCGAGCGGGGGTGCTCAATTTATGACCTTCCCCTCTCGTACCTAAGTTCCCGAGCCGAGACAATCTTGGTGATGATGGACACGTGGCCTTTGGCACGAGCCATGGGTTTCCTAAATTTTTTGAAAAAATATTTAGGTAGCGACTCTGTATCTAGCAAAGCAGTCCATTTTTGACATTTTTGATTCAAAATCAATTTTCCAAAGATTTGTCGGATTAGGACTCTTTGGTGATTATCTATTTCACATTGCACTTGTGGAATCAGATTTAGAACCACGGGAGTTCGATACTATAGGGCTTATTCGTCTTCCGAAAAGGGGTGCGAAAAAGTCAACCTACAAGGAGCCAAAGAGATTCAGCATACCGAGATTCTAGATCTACGATGGTAAGTCCGACCTAAGCTTCTATGTTGGTCTATACCTGAATGCGATGGCTTTGTAGAGTGGGAATGAACAGTTACTATGCAAGATGTTCCCATTAACATTTGGGGAAATAGCGTCAGACTGGTTCCACAAATTACCGTAGGGATATGTGAAGAGTTGGGAAGACCTGATCGAGATGTTTGTGACTAGGTTTGTTACAAACAAATTATAGTCATTAAGGGTAAACTCCTTATTGGTTTTGAAGATAAGCGATGGCGAAGGCTTAGGCCTTAGGGCTGACGCCAAGAGGTACTACGAGGTTTATAACCGGATCCCAACTTGTAACCAGGAACTTGCGATCGTGTCTTTTAAGATTGCTTGCTCCGGCAATCCCTTGCAAAGACCATCCCTAAGAACATAGAGGATCTCATAACAAGGAATGAGAAATATGCGAGGGCAGAGGAAGACAAGAAAGTGAAAAAAACAGGTGTTGTAAAGCATGAGAAAAGAAACGGCTCACCGAAGCGTAGCCGAGGAAATAATGGTGCCAACAAGCCAGAACCAGGATTGAAGGCTATGCAAGCCGTGAGCACTATTTTCAAGATCCCCGTTTACAGGGTCTTAGAAATCAACCCTACTTTAGGCCACCACAGAAGACCTTAGGGGAGTACATGGGCAGAAACCCTGGGAAGAATTGTGCCTACCATGATGAGAATAGGCACATGACTCAAGGGTACAGAGCCCTGAAACAACACCTGAAAGTTCTGGTCAGACAGGGACACTTGAGAGACTTGATAGATGAAGTGAAGACATGAGAGGAATATGCGAAGTTGACCCAGGCACTTGGAACAGCACCTTCACCCCCGCCACCACAGGCAGATGGACCAGGAGTTATTAACGTGATCTATACAAAAGTTAATGAGAACAAGATCCGAGGTGAGACGTAAAAGGCAAGGCATCTGCAGCATGTTTACCAAGTCCAGTAGAAAAAACGTCGAGTGGAAGGACTTCGGGGGCCGATGATCTCATTCACAGAAGAAAACCTAGATATGGTACAATATCCACATAATGATGCTCTTTTAGTAACACTGAAGATTGGAGAATGCTAGGTAAGGTGCATATTAATAAATTAAGGCAACTCTTGTGGTCTCATGTATGTTAGATGTTACAAGAAACTCGGCCTTCACAAAGACGATTTGGAGCAGTTTGATAGCCCTATGGTTGGATTTAATGAACCCCGATGTGGCCATTGGGTACCACAAACTTGGAGGTTCAGGCTAGAACCAAGATGGTAACCACAGATTTTACTGTGATAGACACTCCCTCCTTGTACAACATTGTCTTGGGAAGACCTTGGCTACACGCTATGAGAGTTGTTCCCTCAACACTGCACCAGTTACTGCGATTCCCAACCGAATTTGGGATTGAGGAGGTAAAAAGAAACCAAGTGCAAGCGAAAAATTGCTCCATAACTGCAATGAAGTACACTTACACTGTTAGAGAGGCGGAGATGGCAGAAGTTGAAGACGAAGACCAGGAGGTCTTGGACAATGTAGGCAAAGAGCCAGCCAACAAGAGCCAAAAACCCTTGAAAAAGGTCCTGGTACAAGAAAGAGACGAAGAACGATTCTTCCTCCTCGAATTAGGCTTAGCTGAGGAAGAAAAAAGAAAATTAGAAGCTTTCTTGAGAAAGAAGATAGAGGTGTTCGCTTGGACACCCTACGAGATGTCAATGATCAGCTCCGAGATCACCTGCCACAAGCTCAATATGGACAGGTCGGCCAAACCTGTGGTCCAAAGAGCTAGGCGACCAACCATGGTTCATGTACAAGAAGTTGAAGAGGAAGTAAAGAAGCTGTTGGAAACCCAAGCAATCCAAAAAGTAAACTACCCAACGTGGTTGTCCAACACAATGGTAGTAAAGAAGAAGAGTGACAAATAGAGGGTCTGCGTAGACTTCACAAGCCTGAATAAGGCTTGCCCGAAGGACTGTTTCCATTTGCCAAAGATAGACCAGCTTGTGGATGCCACCTCTAGCCATGGAAGGATGAGCTTCCTCGATGCATACTGAGGCTATCATCAGATAGCCTTGTACGCTCCAAACGATGAGAAGACAACATTCATCACTCTAAAAGGACTCTACTGCTATAGAGTGATACCCTTTGGATTAAAAAACGTAGGGACAACATATCAGAGGCTAGTAACAAAGATGTTCACACATCTGATCGGAAAGATTGTAAAAGTCTACATCAACGACATGGTTGTTAAGAGCAAGGAACCTTCAGATCATTTAGCCGATATGAAAGATGTTTTTAATATCCTGAATGCATATCGGCTTCGTTTGAATGCCTCTAAGTACACCTTCGGAGTGGGATCTGGAAAATTCCTGGGATATCTAGTGACCAGAAAAGGAATTGAAGCAAGCTGTCACAACCCAAACCCGCCCCTATGGGTTAAGGCCATAACCGGCCAGTAATAACGAGATTACCTACGACCTCAAACCAAATAAGACAAAACTCATCAGAGTAAAGGGGCCAAACGGAAGCAAATTTAAAACTTTGTCCATAGAGCCGTGCTTATATGCACATCATAACCCTCCAAACATACATATGTTAATAACTCACAACAGAAAGTATAGTAACATAAAGTTCTATACAGACAGGATCATTCAAATCTAAGTCAGCCAAAACAAAGCTATATACAGACGTACACCAAAGTCCTCGCCAACATGACAAAATAACATAGCATGGCAGAAGGGCGAAGACGCGTCTCGTGCATGAGACACAAGGGCTGACTCTTCAAAACCTTAGTTGTTCCATATAGACTTCACTGGGGCTGTTTGGACTTCTCTTGGCTCACCTACAAACACATGAATGAGCGTGAACGATAGCCCAGTGAATAATATCAAATAAACGAGTTATACAAACGGTATGTAGAACAACATGTTTCAAACGGCCTTGGGCCCAATTTATATTTCTATTTAACTTATATATATACACAATTTAAGTCAAGTGACTGTGATTCCAAACATACTGACCTTTGGCCCATTTATCTTTCATTTGTCAAACTGGCCTTTGGCCCATTCAACATTCATTCGTATCAAACTGGCCTCTGGCCCATTCATTCATATCAAACTGGCCTCTGGCCCATTCATGTATATCAAACTGGCCTCTGGCCCATTCATGCATGTCAAACTGGCCTCTAGGCCTTTCAAACTTTCATATCAAACTGGCCATTAGGCCTTTCAAACTTTCATATCAAATTGGCCCTTAGCTCAAACACTTGTATCAATCGGCCTTTGGCCCAATCATTTGTGTCAATCAGCCTTCGGCCCAATCATTTAAGTCAATCGTCATCCACCATTCAAATTAATGAACTTATAAAACTTATATAGAGTAAACGATTGGACAACAACATATTTCAAATATCTCGTTAAGATATTACTCACAGTGATCAGCTTGTGGATTTGCCCTAGAGCTTGACCCTACACATCATATAACACATATGGGTCACAAATAATTCGATCCGTTCTTTAATTCACATATTCCTCTTTAGGCTTCATTCTTATCTCTTTAACTCAATTACAATGCTCAATGTATGCCTAAGAGTGCTTAGAAGTGAAAGGGAACGGAAAATGAAACACAGAATGTCTTTTCATAATTTCAGAAAACAGGGTCCCCGCTCGAACGGACCCAAGAGGCCTACAAAAGTACTGGCTATGCCGAATTTACGCTCGAGCGTGCATTCTGGCACTCGAGCGGAAGGCCTCTCTACATGGTTCCCCACTCGAGCGGACACCATGTCTGCAAAAAGTGCTGGGAGCACAAAATTCACGCTCGAGCGGCGGTTTCCCCGCTCGAGCGGACATCAAACTTTTTGGAAATTCCAGAACTGTTCTTGGAGTTCAATTTTGATGTTCAAGGGTCTCAACTCATGATTTCAGTCCCAAAAACATATAAACACATTATATTACGAGGGTACACAAACAATATGAAACTAATTCCTCAAAATCATGGTTCAATTCTCCAAAATCAATCATCATTCTTGTATAATCATGGTTTATGCTTTCAAATCCCATATGAGCTTCATATCTTCAAAAATCAAACATGCATGCAATCTTTTAACTCCAATTCCATTTCAAATAGGTCAAATGATGCTTCGACACATGAAATTCATCCAAATCATGCTTGCATGTAAATTTTGACTTCATTTCTGATACGAATGGTACAAATGATGCTCCAAATCATGAAGCTACACAAAACTACTTATGCATGTGAGATTTGGTGCTCTATTCTTCATTTTTAACATGCTACATGCTAAAACACCCAAAATTGTAACATTTATGCACATGCATGCATTCCATGACTTCAAATACAACAAAATCAACTCAATTTCCTTATAATGAATTTAATCCATGTTCTTGACCATTATTCAAACTTGAATTCACAAGATGATAACTTAAAATTCATGAATTCACTTACCTAGAGGCTTCAACACCTAACTCTAGCCAATTCTTGAGTTTAATCTTCAAATTCCCAAACCTTGAGCCAAAATTACACAATGCTCTCCATTTCTCTCTCTATATCCGGCCCTCTCTCTCTCTCTCGAGGCACAAAATCTGATTGTTGAGCTCAAGTATAGGAACTAAGTGTATAGTGCCCTTCTCCATAAATTCCCACTAGTCACAATTATTTAATATTAAACAATTTGAGCACTACACCACTAATTAATCTAATTAATCTGATCCGAATCAATTTTCAATTAAATTTCACCGTAGGCTCTAAAAATTATGCCAATCACAATGGCGTAATCAATTTCGGGTTCTGTGGCCGATAAGGCCTTCAATTTAATTCCCAAAGCAGATAAGCAAACAGATATTCCTACGGCGAACAGATAGAAATTCAAAATCACACATTGTCACATAATGGCACACAAAATCATATTAGACATATAATCAAACTCATAATAAGGACCAATTAGCTAATTACGAAACAGGGTTATCATATAAGCCTTGATCAGATCAAGGCCATCCTTAATCTAAAGAGCCCGACGACAACAAAAGAAGTCCAAGTTCTGACCGACAAGGCAGCTGCGCTGAACAAATTCATCAACTGGAGTTCGAATAAATGTAAGCCATTCTTCCAGCCACTAAAGAAGGCCACAGACTTTTTCTGGATGGATGAATGCAAAGTCGCTTTAGCCGACTTGAAGAGGTATTTAACAACCCCACCAGTATTGTCAAATCCGGTTCCAGAAGAGGATTTTTTCTTATATTTGGCAGCCTCAGATCACACCGTTAGTGACGTGGTTATCAGAGAATAAGAAGAGGGGTAGAAGGTGGTGTACTACATTAGCAAGACCCTAGCAAGCGCAGACATGAGGTACTTACCTTTGGAAAAACTAACACTCGCCCTGGTAATGGCATCGAAGAAATTGAACCTCTACTTTCAAGCTCACAAGATAGTGATGCTCACGAAGCACCCACTAAAATCCCAACTGCAACATGGGGACTTGACAGGTAGAGTAGCACAATGGGCGGTGGTTCTAGGTCAGTATGACATAGAATACAGACCAATGACAATAATCAAAGGTCAGGTTTTGGCCAACTTTGTTGCTAAGTTCACACCGAACACAAACCCGAAGCCTAGACTAGTAAATCTCGGCCTAGGATGCATAGAAAAAGCACAGTTGATACCACAAAAACCCATGCTAGTAGGAAAAAAGAAAAACCAAGAAAAACTAAAGCCTTGTGACATCAACATCGGTGAGTCCTTCCGCCTCTTTGTTGATGGCAGTTCAAATCGACAAGGAGTGGGGACAAGGGTAGTACTGGTCTCACCAGATGGACAGATGATAAAATAGTCAATCCGACTGGGGTTCTAGCCTTTAATAATGAAGCAGAATATGAGACACTGATTGTAGGATTGAAATTAACAATGGTTGTCAAAGCCGATGAGGTAGTGGTATATTGTGACTCCCAACTCATCGTGAACCAAGCGATGAGAGAATACGCAGCCCGAGATGAGAGGATGGTGGCCTATATCAAAGAGGTTATTAAGTTACTAGCACAATTCTAGAGTTGTCAGGGTGTAACAAGTCTGCAGAGAAGACAACAACTATGCAGACACCTTGGCTAACCTTGTCAGTGCCGTAAAGTTGAATATGCCAAGAACGATAATGGTAGACTATTTATCAGGCCCAAGCGTGGAACCCCTAATAATAGAATATAAGACAATGTGCATAGAGCTGGTGTCACGGCCCAAACTCGCCTCTATGGGTTTAGTACCGTAACCGGCCAGTAATCCGAGATTACCGAAGGCCTGCTTAACAGTAATACAGTAATACAGAGTACATGTGCTGGCGGAAGCCAAAACTGTAATTAAAAGATGTCCAATGAGCTGTGACAGTCTGTATGCAAAAGACTTTTCATATATATACACATTCATAACAGAACAGTCTATACATACATGTACAATATATACAATCATTCAGGACAGGGACTTAATCCCTATTAGAACAGTACAGTACAACACCATTCAGTTTATACAGTAATTACAGAACAGATATAAAAAGGGGGAAACTAAAACACCCCAAAAGCCCTAGCTTGACAGGCTCGGAATCTCGCAGTGCGGCACAGTGGTTGGCTTTGACAAAGGGAGTCTAACCCACGCTCCTAGCTCCGGTCTGGTGCCTAAACACCTACATATATATATGAGCAGTGAGCTAAAGCCCAGTGAATAACATAATGCATAAAGAGGTTAAGAATGAATGTTCTTTTAGTATTGAAAACAGTTAATTGATTCAGTGTATCAGTCATTCAGTCATAACAATCATATATGGTACATCCATTAGTAGAACAATACAATAAACAGTAGGTCTTGAAAGACCGAACAGTCAATGATGGCCATCATAACAGTAAACAGAAGTTCCAAAATAGGAACTGACAGAGATCTCTGTAACAGTAGCAGTAACAGTAACAGTAGTTGCTAAGGATGCCACAATACAATTCAGAATAGAGGACAAACATTCATTCAGTTAACAGTAAACAGTTCAGGAAACAGTTCAGTTGATCATTCAGAAAATATTCATTTTCGAACATATCTTTACAACATTGTTACTCACAGAGTTCCGGTCTACAGATAAGCTAGTACGCGTCTCCGGATGCCAACCCTATATAGTTACAGAGTGAACACGCACTAAGCTACACAGTTGGGAAAAATAATAACTTAATCCGTATCTTGACTCGGTGTGGTTCTACATCAATATCCTCATTAAGATGCCTTAAACTAGGCCTAGGAATGCCTAGGATGGAATGAGGATGCAAAGATTTTGCCTTTATTATATATTTTCTGAATTTCTCAGAAAAACGAGAGGTAGGTTCCCGTCGAGCGATGGGTTTACCCGCGTCGAACGTACAGGCAAACAACATACTCTGCTCGTTGCGCGAGTTACCGGTCCCGCTCGAGGCGGACTGTAAAACATGCCAAATAGTACTGGATATATGTGAATAATCACGCGCGATTGGCGCTCCGGATACCCGCTGCGGAGCTGTGTGATACAAGGTCCTGCTCGAGCGGTTCCATACCCTGCTCTAGCGAACGTGAAGAACAGTTGTAAAGTGCTGGATCGACGAATATCACGCGTCGAGCGCCAGTTACTCCGCTCGACGCGTGGTCGCAGAATATCTGGGAAATTTTCAGATCTTTGAACCGTCAAAGCTCAAAAAACAAGTTTTCAAATGTACAAATTCCGATCCTTTTGGGCTAATTTTCTGGAAAACACTTCAAAACTCATAATATGACATATTTCAAAGATCAATTTGAGAAATCAAAGCCCAAAGGTAATTCAATTAACATGATTTTAAACCAAAGTCCAAGAACAATATTTCAAATGTGACATGCATGTCTTTAATCAAATTCAAAGCTCAATTACTTGCTCAAATGAGCTCAATTGCCTCAAAAACAAGATAAATTCTTGTACTAGAACCATAATATGAACATGCATGTAACAATTTCCATGAAAACAACCTCAATATGCTAGAACATGTACATGCATGCATGGATTAAGCTTCAATTCAACATATTAGGACCAATTCTAGACTTAAATCACTAGAGGCTCATGAACCATGCAAGAATCAACTCAAATACACAATTAAAAGGAAGAACTCCCTACCTTAAGTCTTGAGTCTAGAGTTTGGAAGCACAATCATGCAAATTTCCTTCAATTCTACCAAGTTTCCAAGCCAAAATGAGATGAAATCAAGTTATCTCCCTATCTCCCTATTCTCTCTCTCTAGTCGGTTTTGCTTAGAAGTGGCTGAGGAAATGTTTTGCCTAAGTGTATTCAAGCCTCAATATGTGTAAGGAAGTGGGCCACTAAGTGGCAAAGTTGCAAATAAGGCCAACTCTTGTAATTTAACTTATTTTAATCTATTTAATTATACTAAATCACATTTCAAATAAATATGCCATAAAATCACATAAATTATGATTAACACATATCATTAATCAATTTTCGATTCGGCCGCCGATAAGGCCTCCAATTTGCAGTTTAAAACATAAAACATGAACAAATAGTTTAACAGTCGGACAGATAGAGATGCACTTAAACAGATACAGACAATCAATCAGTTCCAGATTTCAGTCAGTCAGTCAATTAACATGTTTAGTCTCAGTTTAGCAGTAATCAGTGGTTAATCAGTAAACAGTGGTGAGGCTTGTCACAGTCTCCCCTCCTTATAAAGAGTTTGGTCCTCCAAGCTCGAATTACCTTCATTTTGGAAGAAAACAGGGTTCAGTGGAAACAGTTCAGGATACCTCTTCAGCATATCATCTTCCCTTTCCCAAGTGGCATACACACCACCATGGTTCTGCCAGTCAACTTTCACTAACAGAATCACTTTGTTTCTCAACTTCTTGATCTGTCTGTTCACAATTTGAATGGGCCGTTCTTCATAAGTGTAGTCATCACTTAGCACTACACGGGTAGGCTCAATCACGTGGAAGGGATCCCGAAGGTATTCCCTCAACATTGAGATATGGAACACGTTATGTATATGCTCCATTTCAGGAGGAAGCGCTACTTGATACGCCACCGGATTAATTTTCTCAATAATCTCATACGGTCCGACATACCTCGGCGCTAGCTTGCCTTTAACTCCAAAACGAGTCTGGCCCTTCATCGGTGTCACTTTTACAAACATGTGATCACGTACTTCATATTCTCTGTCTCGCCTTCGGACATCCGCATAACTTTTCTGTCAGCTCCGTGCGGTTTTCAGTCTCTGTTGGATCAGTTTTACTTTTTCTGTAGTTTCATACACAATCTCGGGCCCAAGCAAAGGCCCATCTCCAACTTCTGCCCAGCAAATCGGAGATCGACATTTCCTGCCATACAATGCCTCGAAAGACGCCATACAAATACTTGAATGGAAGCTGTTGTTGTAGGCAAATTCAGCTAAGGGTAGATGGCTTTCCTAATTTCCCTGGAAATCAAGAACACACATCCGCAGTAAATCTTCTAGAGTTTGGATGGTTCTTTCTGACTGGCTATCTGTCTGAGGATGGTAGGCATTACTCAGTTTCAATTCAGTACCCAATGCAGTTTGCAGGCTTTGCCAGAATCTCGATGTAAACTTCGAGTCCCAATCAGAAACAATGGACACAGGCACTCCGTGCAATCTAACAATCTCATCAATATAGATTACAGCCAATTTGTCCGTATTATAAATTGTTCTAACAGGTAAGAAATAAGCAAATTTAGTCAATCTATCAACAATAACCCAAATTGAATCCATACCTTTACTGGAGCGAGGCAATCCGACAATAAAATCCATGGTGATATGTTCCCATTTCCACTCCGGTATGGGTAAGGGTTACAATAAGTCTGCGGGTCGTTGATGTTCTGCTTTGACTTGTTGGCAATGAAGACATTTTGATACAAAATCAGCAATTTCTTTCTTCATTCCCGGCCACCAGAAATTCAATTTCAAGTCTTGGTACATTTTCGTATTTCCAGGATGGATAGACAGTTTTGAATTATGGCTTTCTTGCAGAACTCTTCTTTTTAGTTCAGAATCATTCGGTACACAAAATCTTCCCTGGAATTTCAACACACTGTTCTCAAATTGGAAATCCGACCTCGGTTTGGATTCCCATTCATTGATGATCTTCCTTAAGGAGTCATCTTGTTGCTGTTTCTCTTTAATTTCTTTAATCAGTGCCGGTTGAGCAGAAATAGCAGCTATTGTTCCACCTTGTTCTCGCAAAACAATCTCAATTTCATATTTCTCAAGGTCACAAAGCAACTCTTTCTGTTCGGTGAGTAAACAGGCTAAGTTTCCAATCGATTTCTGACTCAGTGCATTGGTAACGGTGTTAGCTTTCCCCGGATGATACAGAATATGTAGATCATAATCTTTTATCAGTTCTAACCATCTTTGCTACCTCATATTCAGTTCTTTCTGTGTAAAGAAGTATTTCAAACTCTTGTGGTCTGTATACACCTCACATGTCACCCCATAAAGGTAGTGATACCAGATTTTTAGTGCAAACACTACTGCAGCAAGTTCCAAGTCACGGGTCGGGTAGTTCTTTTCATGCGGTCTCAGTTGTCGGGAAGCATAGGTAATAACTCTCTCATTCTGCATTAAAACACATCCCAAACCCTTATGAGAAGCATCACTAAAAATGGTAAAACCATCCGTACCTGAAGGTAGGGTAAGAACCGGTGCAGTCACAAGTCGAGTTTTCAACTCTTGGAATGCTGATTCTCTTTGGTCAATCCAGTCAAATGATATCCCCTTCTGAGTCAACTGTGTCAGTGGTAAGACAATTTTGGAGAAGTCTTTGACAAATCTTCTGTAATACCCGGCTAACCCCAAAAAGCTTCGGACTTCTGTAACATTTATTAGTCTAGGCCAATTTACCACGGCTTCAACTTTCTGTGGGTCAACTGAAATGCCATCTCTACGAATAACATATCCCAAAAACATAACATGATCAAGCCAAAATTCACATTTACTCAATTTCGCATACAGTTTTTGTTCTGTTAGGGTCTGTAAGGCAAGTCTCAGATGATGTTCATGTTCTTCTCTACTTTTAGAATAAATCAGAATGTCGTCTATAAATACAACAATAAGGTCATCGAGGAATGGTTTAAAAATTCTGTTCATAAGGTCCATAAATGCAGCAGGTGCATTGGTAACTCCGAAAGGCATAACTAGGAATTCGTAATGTCCATACCTCGTTCGAAAAGCAGTTTTGTCAATGTCCTCTGGTTTAACTTTCAGCTGATGATATCCGGATCTGAGATCAATCTTAGAGAACACTTGAGCACCCTGTAACTGATCAAATAAGTCATCAATACGCGGCAATGGATATTTATTTTTCACAGTTACCTTGTTCAATTCACGGTAGTCAATACAAAGTCTCAGTGAGCCGTCTTTCTTTTTCACAAACAAGACAGGTGCGCCCCATGGCGAAGTACTGGGCCTGATGAACTTCTTATCTAACAGTTCTTGCAGTTGCACTTTCAATTCTTTCAGTTCAGTCGGAGCCATTCGGTAAGGAGCTTTAGATATTAGCTGTGTACCCGGAATCACATCAACGGTGAACTCAATCTCCCTATCAATCAAATCCCCTGACAGATCATCTGGGAAAACATCTGGGAATTCTCTGACTATAGGAATACTGTTCACATCAGTTTTATCATCAGTAGGTACAGTCAATACAGAACATAGATACCCTTTACACCCCCTTTTAATAAATTTAAGAGCTTTCATGGATGAAATCAGGTATGGGGGAGGTACTACTCCTACTCCGTTAAACACAAATTCAAGCAGTCCGAGTGGACGGAAACAACTTGTTTTGTTACACAATCTATGGTAGCATGGTATTTTGTTAACCAGTCCATTCCCAATATCACGTCAAAATGATCAATGTTCAGAGACAGTAAATCAATATACAGATGCATATCCCCAACAATAATTTCACATGTAGGGTACATATAAGCACAAGTCACAGATCCCCCAACAGGTGAAGATACAACTAACAAGTAATTCATGGGTTCCAATGGTCTATTCAATTTTTGCGAAAAAGCATACGATACATATGAATGTGTAGACCCCGAATCAATCAAAACATACGCATTTTGAGTACAAATTGAGAGTATACCTGACACAACAGTCTCGGTATTTTGTACATCTCCCGGTACGAGTGCGAACACTCGGCCTTGCTTCATAGGCTCTTTCCCGGTAGCTTTCGGATTAGGTTTCGGTGCAGCTGTTGATGCTACTGCGCTTGGTGCAGCTTTACTATTGCCCTGAGGAGTGAAAGGGCAATCTTTGACCATGTTGCCCACCTTGCCACACCTGTAACAAGCACCAGATAATTTATAACAGACCCCTTTGTGTTTCTTACCACATTCAGAACAGGGCGGTATGGAACCACTTCCCTAACTGGAACTAGTTGTTGACCCCGTATTCTGCTTCTTATTCGATGAATTGTTTCTGCCTTTCTTGAATTTAAAACCCCGTCTCTTCCCGCGCCACTCAGTTGCGGGTGGTTCAGTCTGCTTCAAAGCTTCGATATTTGCTTCGGCCATAATGGCTTGGTCAAGAACATCCACATATTTCAGTAACTTTAGCACATTGATTCTGTCCAGTATTTCTACATTGAGGCCACCTTCAAACTTCCTCGCCTTCTTGTAGTCGGTGTCCATCATGTGTGGTGCATATCTAGCAAGTTCGGGGAACTTTGTTTCATACTCTCCTACGGACATGGCGCCTTGTTTCAGTTGTTCGAACTCGGTCACCTTTCTGTCCTTGACACACTGAGGGAAGTACTTTTTGAAAAAGGCTTCCTTGAATTGAGCCCAAGTCATAACAGTGTTAACATCACGGATAAGCATCTACCACCTTCTAGCTTCTTCTTGCAAGGTAAAGGTGGCCAGTAGCACTTTGTGTGCTTCAGAACATGGAAAAACTTCAAATAACTTTTCAGTCTCAAGAACCCAAGCTTCAGCTTTTAGCGGTTCGAGGCCTCCCTGAAAGGATGGCGGTTTCATCTTACTAAATTTCTATGTCAGAGTTATGATATCATTATTCATAGTTGGCTCTGGTTGTACTGGAGGAGGTGGGGGCTGTTGGTTCTGTTGTTGCCCTAGTCTTTCAGTTAGTAGTTCCACCATTCTCTCCAACCTTGCCATTCTTGCTTTAGAGGATTCAGTTTCATCAACATTTCTTACGTTGTCCATCTCACTATAGGCAGTTATAACAATTATAAACATAGGCAGTTGCATACTTAGACAAATTATCACATTAACAGTTATATTCATGTCTTAGCCACACACACTTATCATGCTCATGTAATGCCCTAATCACTTTTCTAGGACATCCTATAGCTCATTTGGACACGTGTGTGCGGTATAACTCGTGATTAAGTATCGCTCTGATACCACTCTGTCACAACCCAAACCCGCCCCTATGGGTTTAGTACCGTAACCGGCCAGTAATCCGAGTTTACCGAAGTCCTGCTTAACAGTAATACAGTAATACAGAGTACAGGGGCTGGCGGAAGCCAAAACAGTAATTAAAAGATGTCCAATGAGCTATGACAGTCTGTATGCAAAAGACTTTTCATATATATACACATTCATAACAAATCAGTCTATACACACATGTACAATATATACAATCATTCAGGACAAGGACTTAATCCCTATTAGAACAGTACAGTACAACACCATTCAGTTTATACAGTAATTACAGAACAGATACAAAAAGGGGGAAACTAAAACACCCCAAAATCCCTAGCTTGACAGGCTCGAAACCTCGCAGTGAGCACAGTGGTTAGCTTTGACAAAAGGGAGTCTAACCTATGCTCCTGGCTCCGGTCTGGTGCCTGAACACCTACATATATATATGAGCAGTGAGCTAAAGCCCAGTGAATAACATAATGCGTAAAGAGGTTAAGAATGAATGTCCTTTTAGTATTGAAAACAGTCAATTGATTCAGTGTATCAGTCATAACAGTCATATATGGTACATCCATTAGCAGAACAGTACATTAAACAGTAGGTCTTGAAAGACCCAACAGTCAATGATGGCCATCATAACAGTAAACAGAAGTTCCAAAATAGGAACTAACAGAGATCTCTGTAACAGTAGTAGTAACAGTAACAGTAGTTGCTAAGGATGCCACAATACAATTCAGAATAGAGGACAAACATTCATTCAGTTAACAGTAAACAGTTCAGAAAGCAGTTCAATTGATCATTCAGAAAATACTCATTTTTGAACATATCTTTACAACATTGTTACTCACAGAGTTCCGGGCTACAGATAAGCTAGTACGCATCTCCGGATGCCAACCCTACACAGTTACAGAGTGAACACGCACTAAGCTACACAGGTGGGAAAAATAATAACGTAATCTGTATCTTGATTCGGTGTGGTTCTACATCAATATCCTCATTAAGATGCCTTAAACTAGGCCTAGGAATGCCTAGGATTGAATGAGGATGCAAAGATGCACTTTAAAAATATTTTCAGAATTTTCAGAAAAACAGAGGTCCCGCTCGAGCGTGGTTTTACCTGCTCGAGCGTACAGGCAAACAAAATACTCCGCTCGAGCGCGAGTTACCACGCTCGAGCGTACTGTAAAACATGTCAAAAGTACTGGATATGTGAAAATCACGCTAGATTGGGCACTCGATACCCACTCAAGCGTGTGAAACAAGTCCTCGCTCGAGCGTGCAAAACCTCGCTCGAGCGGACTGTAAACAGTGTAAAGTGCTGGATGCACGAATATCACGCTCGAGCGCCAGTTACTCCGCTCGAGCGTGAGTCCAAAATCTGGAATTTCCAGATTTGAACCTCAAGCTCAAAAACAAGTTTTCAAGAGAAATCAAAGCCCAAAGGTAGTTCAATTAAATCCAATTTCAAACCAATTTTCATGAACATAACTCAAACATGACATACATGAGTTTAAACCAATTCAAAGCTTCATTTATTTGCTCAAATAAGCCTCAACTTCCAAAAACAAGATGAAAACATGGACTATAACAATAATATGAACATGCATGTACCAAATTCCATGTAATCAACCTCAAAATGCAACAATGTAGACATGTATGCAAGATATATGCTATAATTCAACATCACAAGACCAAATCTTGACTTTAAACTCCAATATGTCAAGAGCCATGCAAGAACTAACTCAATTATATGAACAAGAAGGTGAAGACTCTACCTCAAGTCTTGAATTATAGGAAGGGAAGCTCAATTTGCCAAATTCTCCTCAAAACTACTAAGTTTCCAAGCAATGCAAGATGAAGACAAGTTTCTCCTAGCTCCCTCTCTCTCTAGTCGGTTGAGTCTAAGGAAATGGCTGAGGAAATGTTTTGCCTAAGTGTATTCAAGCCTCAATATGTGTAAGGAAGTGGGCCACTAAGTGGCAAAGTTGCAAATAAGGTCAACTCTTGTAATTTAATTTATTTTAATCTATTTAATCATACTAAATCACATTTCAAATAAATATGCCATAAAATCACATAAATTATGATTAACACATATCACTAATCAATTTCCGATTCGGCCGCCGATAAGGCCTTCAATTTGTAGTTTAAAACATAAAACATGAACAGATAGTTTAACAGTCGGACAGATAGAGATGCACTTAAACAGATACAGACAATCAATCAGTTCCAGATTTCAGTCAGTCAGTTAATTAACATGTTTAGTCTCAGTTTAGCAGTAATCAGTGGTTAACCAGTAAACAGTGGCGAAGGTTGTCACAGTTGGGCCCAAGTTAGATGGATGCCTTAGTCAAATTCATTAGAGATAGCCAGCTACGAGAAGACAAAAAGAAGGCTCACAAGATCAGGCTGAAGTCGGCTAGATTCTGCTTATTAGCAGAAGGCCATTTGTATTGAAGATCCTTTACTAGACCTTTGTTGCAATGTGTGTACCCTTCCTAGGTGGAAGACTTCCTATACGAGATCTACGAAGAAGTTTGTGGAAACCACGCCAGGGGTAGATCCCTTGCCCACAGAGCCATATCACAGGGATATCGGTGGCCCTATATGCAAAAGGACGCCGAAGCCTATGTCAAAAAATATGAAAAGTGTCAATAGTTTGCACCCTTAATACATCAGCCAACTGGAGACCTGAACCCAGTGTCAAGTCCCTAGCCATTTGCCTAGTGGGCATGGATCTGATTGGGCAATTACTCAAGGTGACTGGACAAAGAAAGTTCTTATTGGTGGCTACAGACTACTTTACAAAGTGGGTAGAGACTGAACCTCTGACCAAAATTTGAGATGTTGATGTCAAGAACTTTATCTAGAAGAACATTATTACCAGATTCGAGATCCCAAGAGCCATTGTGGTAGACAACGGCACCCAATTTGACAGCAAGTTGATCAAGAACTTCTGCACGAAATACAAGATCAAGAATTACTACTCAACTCCTAACTTCCCTCAAAGTAATGGCCAAGCCAAGGCCTCTAACAAGACCATCCTGGATGGAATAAAGAAGAGATTGACAATTGCCAAGGGCAAGTGAGTAGAAGAGTTACCTAATGTTTTATGGGCATATCACACCACGTCGAGAAGATCTACTAGAGAATCTCACTTTGCCATGACTTGTGGCACCAAGGTTGTCATACCTCTGAAGATCGGCATTCTTGGAATCAGAACTCAAAGAGTAGAGAATAGGACAAACGAGGCATTCCTCGCCCGAGATTTGGAAATAGAGAAACAAAAAGAGAAAACAAATTCAAAATTTAAGACAGAGCGCAAGAACACATTCAAGACATGAATGAGCATACGAATGTAAGAAACACAAGGGATTGATGATGACTCATGGTGCTAGTGTGCAAGAATACAAATATGAAATCATAAAGGCATGCATGAGAATATGGAGATTATAGAAAAATCAAAGACTGAAAATGAAAAGGGGAAAGATTCAAAGACTTACAGGTTGAAGCTGCAGAAATGAAAACCAAAATCTAGTTCACCGAAGTTAGATGATGCTTTTAATCGGAGCGAAATGATAGAATACTCGTCGGAAGTGATGAACGCAGGTGGTAGCAGGAAGGTTCACACGTACAATAATGGAGGTTTTAGAGAGAGAAAGTCTGAGAATGAGAGGGAATTGTTAAAAGAAAAAGTGAAGAGATGGAGAGAAAGAGGGAAGAGTTTTGTTGAAAAGAGAAAAAGGAGACAAAACCCTGGTTAACTGCCTAGGTAGACGTGCTCGTGTCAGGCGGCATGGGTCAGAGACAAAGCGACGCATCTGATGCGTGACGAGTACGAACCAGTGGGGCAACGCCACATGGATAAAACGGTTGGGGAAATTATGCATGACAGCTCGTGTGCATTTGAGATTCTTGGAATTCTTGAACTGGTGCGCCATGATGTCGGCTAGTAGTACGATCTTAGTCGAGATGTTAATCTTGGATGAAAAAATATGTTGGTTCTTAATTATTGATGAGTGAACACTTAAGTCCATGTTTCTTGCTGCTGATGAGTCACGATCTTGGTTGAAGGAGTGTCTTTTGCATGTTGTTTAGCCGACATGTTGGGAGATCAGACAATATAGGTTCTATCACATCAGGTTGCAGAGGTAATAGAACATGGAGAGCAGTTGTGGGGACTTATTTTTTAGGTCATGTCACGTGCTCGAGGTGTGGTCGATGTGTTGGCTGAGGTGCCATGTGAGTGAGCCAAATTGCCGATATGATTGTGGTATTGCTGAGATATAGTGCGGTAATTTCAAAATCCGAGATGTTTGGATAGAGGATAAGAATCATAGATAAGTGAGGCGCTTAGTTTGGATAGAGATGAGGCTCTTATGAAGTTCATCCATATCTAACTAAGAGTCTGAGATAAGCGTTGTGCTTGAGTCCTATGAAGTGAGACTTCTAGGGGACGAGGGCACTATTTGCTATAAAAATAAGGCACCCCGTAGGTCTAAGGTATGCTTTTACCTATGCACTGAATACTTGATTTGATATCTTTGAGAGATAAGTAACTAAGTTGATCATTGAAGTGTCCCCGGGTGGACAAGCCACTGTGGTATTCTTATCTTCTTGTTGGCAGGTGTTTGGTTTAATTTATTCTTCCGCATGCTCTCCAGCTAAGTTTCATGTTTGGTTGTGAGGTCAGAAATCAACACCCACATAAACCATTATCAATATATATATATATATATAGAGAGAGAGAGAGAGAGAGAGAGATAAATGGGGAACTTACCGGTAACTCCCATACACAAAATTCAAAATTCATCTTATCTCAAAACAAAATACTTGCACCAATTAGTCTTACATATTTTTAATTGTTACCAAAAAAATCTTATATTTTTTTTTATAAAATTTACAGATGCTGCTACATCCTACCATCGTCGGACTTCCATCAGACAGTCACCAGAGACTCGTCAAAATGTTCAGCATCTTTAGGAAGTAGCTGGAATATCACTGGAAGTTAGTCGGAGTGTTCTGAATGTCATTAGAAGTTTCCAGAATGTCTAGAACGTTTACTGGATGTTAAGAACATCGTCAAAGACTCACCAGAATGTCCAGAATATTGCTGGAAAAAAAATAAAAAAGAATAAGCGAAGAAATTAGAGCGAAAAAACATATCAAAATGCTAAATATTAAAAAAAAAGAAAAGAGAAACATAACAACAACAAACAACAATAATGGAAAAAAAACATATGTTATTTTTAATTGTTGTAGGGTTTAAGCAAATAATCTCAAATATTAATCAAATTAAAAAGTAAGCTTTGAAACTGTAAATGTTACAGTTTCAAAACATGATTCTATTAAAATTTTATAGTTCTAAATAATGTTATGAAACTGCAAAATTTTGTAATTTTAAAGCATGATTTATTTCAGCACCAAAAAAATAGAAACTGTAAAATTTTACAGTTTTTACTGTCTGTAACTAAAACTCGAAAACAACTTGTTTAAAGCTTCAAAATTTTCTCCATTAAAACCGGAAAAAACCCGAAAAAAAAAAGGTGTAAAAAAAAAAAAAAAAAAAAAAAAAAAAAAAAAAAAAAAAAAAACTAAGAGGTCGAAGGAAAAAGACAAATATACAGAGAGGATTGTATTCCGACAACTATTTTTTATTTAGATCTAGTCGGATTTGACATAGATCTACTCAGATCTAGTGTAGATTTAAGTAGATCTATTCATCTTTGTCGGAAATATATCTTTTTCACCGTCGGTGATGGTAAAGCAAAAAGTCGATGGTCAGTGATTACTGGTGAACCCCAATCGATGGTGATCGCCGGTGACTATATATTAGAAAGAGAAAAAGAAGAAGCAAGACGTGGTCGCCGGTCGTTGATAGCCGATCACCAAAAATCAGGAAGAGAAAAAGACAGAGAAGAACAAAGACAGAAAATAAAAATTTAAAAAAAAAAAAAGAGGTTAGAAGACTTTTGGGTATAAACAAAAGGTTGTGGGACTAAATAGGTCACACCTCTTTCAAAGAGAACTTGTTAGTAATTTGTCCAAGATAAATATATCAACTAATTTTACATAATATTTTTCATACATAATTAAACAGCTATTTGGACGGTTAGTAGATTGAAAAATAATCTCAACAATTATGAAATTTTTTGCATAATATATAACACTAATTTGTATAATATTTTTATTAATATATAGCACTGATTTTTATTTTGATATTTCATTAGAGATAAGAAAAAAAAAAAACATATGTATTAACTATAGTGAAGCGGTTTCGAAAATGAATTACAAATTTCAAACCGTGACTTAAACTAGTCTGCAGGTAGTGAGCGAATCAATGTGGATTGGACAAATTGGTGCAGATTGGATAGATTGGTACAGATTGGATGTTATTTTGCATAGCCCTAGTTGTACGATAGTAGTAGTAGGTTTAAGCATTGGCCGGTAAAGAGGTGGGGTGTGAATTCTTCGATTTCTATTGTGAGGAGTAGGAAATGGTAAAGAGGTGGGGTGTGAATTCTTCGATTTCTATTGTGAGGAGTAGGAAATAATATAAATTTATAAGTCTATTTTATCGTTAAAAAATTATCATATGTACATGATTATTTTTTATAAAAATATTAAAAATCCTAACATTCGTTATTTATTAGATTAAATTGGCATAAAATTAAAAATTTAATGTCAAAATCAAGTTAATTTAAATTAATAGAATGATTCTAAAAAAATAATAAATTAACAGAATGGATTATTAGCATAATTTGTCCGTTATTTTATTAACTTAATCAATAACAAAATATTCTTAAAATGGATCACAAATATTCTAATGCCTATTTCTCAAACAAGGGATTTTAAAGTGCCTAATTCTAAAACTTTAGGGGGGAAAGTACAATTTTTCATTTTTATTACCCATAACATGGTTGGAACTTGACTCAAGCGTTATCTCTCGCCAAAGCATTTACATTTTTTTTTAGAACAGCTCTAAATACTGTTAATAAAGAATCACATCTATCTGTCTATATATTATACAAGTGAAAAGAAATTTTTCTGTGTAGCATTATGAAAGTTTCAAAATTTCATAATAAATTTGTAGATTTATTAAATTAAATAGTATTGGCTAATCCATTAAAATAATAGTTTTCAAAATATTAATAATTTCATAATTTATAGTTTTCATAAGGAAAGATAAAAAAAAAATTCTATATCTTTCCAACTTAATCCTCTCCTACTGATTTTTATTTCTTTTCAAAAAAAATTAAAACTTGCTTCTTATTATATTACTATATTATTCGTACCATATATAACTACTCTTAAATCTTTAAAATTCATGATAAAAATTAAGAACCTTCAAAATATTTTAATTTAATTCCACACATTTAATCTCTTTTGTACACTTTTTTTTTTGGATTTGTTTTGTACATTCATATATACTAATATTTATGCCTAAATTATAAATTTTTTAATACATGTGATGGGTGTGAAAAGAAATTAAGTGTATGATTACAAGCACCCTTCCTATTAACCACATACATTGATTTTGGAGCGAATTACACTAACAATTCCTATAGTTTGGGGTTGTGTCATTTTGGTCCTTGACTTTTCAATTATGACACATTTGACCCTGAAGTTTGAATCTTGTTCCAAATAAGAACAATTAAAGTTATCATTGCTCAATTTCAATGGCAAAGTCGTCAATTTGATAAAATATAAACTAATTAGACAAAAATAAATGTCAAAAATATTTTTAAATTTTTAAAAATAATTTCTACCCACCAAAAACAAATTTATGTAAAATTGATAAATCTTTTAAACATTTATTTTTTTATTTTTTTTACCAAATTAATTCTTATTATGTGTTTGGATGATGATCATGTAATGAGTGGTTATTAGGCTATTAATGTGTAATCGATATATTTAATATATGAAATGTTTTTAGTTTTGAATTTTTTGATTTAATAGATTGGTTTAATAATGATATCAAAGTTGTCGCCATATTTGACTTTTGAATAAATAGAAACTAATTTAATGAAAATAAAAACAACCATCCATTATATGATCGTCATCCAAACATATAATAAAAATTAATTTGGTAAAATAAATAAATCAATAAATAAAAAAATAAATGTTTAAAAAATTTATCATTTTTATATAATTTTATCTTTAGTGGGTAGAAATAATTTTAGAAATTAAAAAATATTTTTTTGATATTTATTTTTGTCAGATTAGTTTATATTTTATCAAATTAATGATTTTGTCTTTGAAATTGAGTAATGGTATCTTTAATTGTCCTTATTTGAAACAAGATTCAAAATTTAAGGTCAAATGTCAATTGAAAAGTTAGGAATCAAAGTGACATAAGACCCAAACTACAGGTGCCGTTAATGTAATTTGCCATTAATTTTGTTTTCCCAAAAAAAAAAAAGAGGAATCTATCTCTCATCAATTTAATTCTTTAGTTAATGAATTTTCACACAACTAAAAAACAATTTTTTTGGTTTTTTTTTAATGGTAACTTCATTTCACAAATAATTAATTATTTTTAAAATATTAAAACATTTTACCGGAAAAATTGTATTAAATAAAAATTTAATAAAATTTAAATTAAAAATTATGATTTGTTTTGAGAGTTCACTTCTATGATCAAGTTCTATACTAAAAATAAAATTTATAAACTAGTTTGATATGATCTTAAATAATTTTTCAAATGTAAATATAATTTAATATTAGACATATTTGAAGAATAAATATATAATTTCTTAATTGAAGTTTTAGAATATTAATAAATATGCCAAATATATTCGTATTTTTTTATTTTGGTTATAAAATTTTTTACAATTTTTTTACCATTTTAAAAAATAAATAAGTGAGCAATGTGATGGTTGGGCATTGACCAAAACAATTATCTAAAAATTAGATTGATGGATAGCATAAAAATCAACCAAATTCAGTTTTTACACTACTTTTAAAATTTGATTCAGTATTAGCTCATACCCATCATAACTTAACAAATTATTAAACATAAGCTTATATTGATTATTATTAACTGTTTTCACTAATGAACTGATTAATTTTTAAATCGAGCCCAGAGTAGAACTAGAACAAACTATATATTTTAGGTTGACCCAGTGTTATATAATCTTTTCATACATAAATAGACTTAATTATTTGTGTAAGAATTTTTAATATAAATATATAGTTTATTACAAAAAATAAATAAATATGTCAAAAATATACATACATTTTCTTATTTTTGTTATAAAAAATAATCATAATATATTTACAAAAAAGAAATAAGTGGGTTAAGTGATCATGAATTAGGTATAAATGAAGATAATTCTCCAAGAATTTAATTGTCGGCATAAAAATTTATTTTAATCCAACTTCTAAACTACTCTTAATGTTTAATGTCAGTACTATCCTTCAAATTAGTTCATAATATTCAAAAACTAAGAAATTATAATATAATTTAAACATAAAATTTAAATTTATTATTACCAACTATTTTTATTAATTGATCGATCAAAATTTTAAATCAGTTCCAAAGTATGGTTAGAACCATGCCCATATTTTAGGTTGATCTTGGATAGTTTTTTCACACATAAATACATTTAACTATTCATGTAATAATTTTAAATATAAATATAAAATTCTATCAAACTTTTAATTTTTTTTAATAACTATGCATAAACATGTACATATTTATTATTTTATTACAAAAATTACTACCATATATTTATTCACCAATTTAATAAATAAACGAGTTAAGTGGTTCATACTTACGCATAGGTTAAAATAATTCTCTAATAATTAGGTCACGGTCAAGTTGAGATAAATGTTGAGTCAATTAGATTATGTCATTTTTAATGTCAACCACAACTATAAATTCTCAATAATTTTAAATATAAATATAAAAATTTATCAAAATTTTAATTTTTTTTAATAACTATACATAAACATGTATATATTTATTCACCTATTCAATAAATAAATGAGTTAAATGGTTCATACTTAGGTATAGATTAAGACAAGTCTCTAATGATTAGGTCATGACCAAGTTGAGATAAATACGGAATCGATTAGATTATGTCACTTTTAGTGTCTACTGCAACTATAAATCCTGAAGCCAACTTTTATTCTTTTGTATTCGTGAATTTGGCATAAGAGAAACTATAATTTTATGCCTAAGTAGGCATATTTTTAAATTTTTACCAGACAGACAATGGGTAGTTAATAAATTGACAAATATAATCTATTATATGATTGGACTATTTCTGACAAAAAATAAACTAAATTGCAAAACTTATAAGTCAAAATGCACTTATATTTCATTGTAAAAATAATTTTTGTAATTTCATTGCACTTCTTTAAAAATACATTCTACCATAGTTTATTTATTTTTTACAAATAGATTTTATGTTATTATTTAATTTCAAAATTAATTTTTAATTATTTATTTAAACTCATGCATAGCACGAGTATTATGGTTTATAAAATAATTTTAAAAAATCACACCCGTGCTATGAAGATCCGTTAAGCAAATGTGAGTGAGAGAATAGTAAGAAAATGGCCTAATGTGAGATGCCAAAGCTAGCGATTATGAGAAAATCTAAAAATTGTACTTGGTAAATAAATGCTCATTCTGGACAAGATAAGAGGATAATGGTCATTGACAATTCATTGTTTGTCATTTTTATTTTGTTATTCAATTTTTTGATTTAAATAAATTTTGCTAGATTGAGTTTCATCCAAAAAAATATATATTATTATTATTATTACTATTATATGGCATACTAAAAAAATGTAATGAGTGAAAAATAATAATAATAATTAATGAGTTTCACATAATTTACGATCTCATCTAGTATATGAAAAATTAAAATTATGAAATCCTTAGAAATAATAATTTATTTATATTTTATCATAGGTGTAGTTTTTGTTGTTAAAAAAAAAAATTAAAAAGTGAAATTTTATAATTTATCATAATTTTTGTTTAATTTTTACTAATTACATTACGATTCATGTTATTGTTATTTAGAACTTAAAACATAGCATTAATGGTAAAAAAAATATAAGCAAAATTGTGATAAGAATAGTTAAAATTTAATTAATTCTACTCTTTTACTATTTAATTTTAATTTTCAATTATTTATTTAAAACCGTGTATAGTACGGGTATTACGCTAGTAATGTTAAATTATATATAGGAAAATGTATAAAAAAGTATTCAGGATTGTTGTTATTGTTAGAAAAATGTGTGAAAAATATATTGAAATGTATAAAACTATTTTGAAATGTGTGAAAAGTGTATTGGAATTAGACAATTTCTACTCAAATTTCACTTTGGCAGGGGTGTCGCACGAATTAGGTAGCTTAGATTAGGCAATTTTATAACCAATTATATTAGTTAGTTCAATTGGTCACCCTTATATACTATTAGGCCCGTTTGTTTTGGGTGAAAGAGAGGGTATTAGGATTATTAATACCAAGGTATTAGTAATAGCCTTGTTTGTTTTGGGAAAAGGCCTTGGGACTATTAGTCCCTTGGTATTACTAATACCCTGGAGAGGGGATTGGTAAAGAGGAGGTAGAGATGGCACAACTATAAATTCTCAATAATTTTAAATATAAATATAAAAATTTATCAAAATTTTAATTTTTTTTAATAACTATACATAAACATGTATATATTTATTATTTTATTATAAAAAATATTAACATATATTTATTCACCTATTTAATAAATAAATGAGTTAAATGGTTCATACTTAGGTATAGATTAAGACAAGTCTCTAATGATTAGGTCATGACCAAGTTGAGATAAATACTTAATCGATTAGATTATGTCACTTTTAGTGTCTACTGCAACTATAAATCCTGAAGCCAACTTTTATTCTTTTGTATTCGTGAATTTGGCATAAGAGCAACTATATATAATTTTATGCCTAAGTAGGCATATTTTTAAATTTTTACAAGATAGACAATGAGTAGTTAATAAATTGACAAATATAATCTATTATATGATTGGACTATTTATGACAAAAATAAACTAAATTGCAAAACTTATAAGTCAAAATGCACTTATATTTCACTGTAAAAATAGTTTTTGTAATTTTATTGCACTTCTTTAAAAATACATTCTACCATAGTTTATTTATTTCTTATAAATAGATTTTATGTTATTATTTAATTTCAAAATTAATTTTTAATTATTTATTTAAACTCGTGCATAGCACAAGTATTATGGTTATAAAATAATTTTAAAAAATCACACCCGTGCTATGAAGATCCGTTAAGCAAATGTGAGTGAGAGAATAGTAAGAAAATGGCCCAATGTGAGATGCCAACGCTAGCAATTGTGAGAAAATCTAAAAATTGTACTTGGTAAATAAATGCTCATTCTGGACAAGATAAGAGGATAATGGTCACTGACAATTCATTGTTTGTCATTTTTATTTTGTTATTCAATTTTTTGATTTAAATAAATTTTGCTAGATTGAGTTTCATCCAAAAATATATATGTATATATATATATTATTATTATTACTATTATATGGCATACTAAAAAAATGTAATGAGTGAAAAATAATAATAATAATTAATGAGCTTCACATAATTTACGATATCATCTATTATATGAAAAATTAAAATTATGAAATCCTTAGAAAATAATAATTTATTTATATTTTATCATAGGTGTAGTTTTTGTTGTTAAAAATAAAAATTAAAAAGTGAAATTTTACAATTTATCATAATTTTTGTTTAATTTTTACTAATTACATTACGATTCATGTTATTGTTATTTAGAACTTAAAACATAGCATTAATGGGAAAAAAATATATATAAGCAAAATTGTGATAAAAATAGTTAAAATTTAATTAATTCTACTCTTTTACTATTTAATTTTAATTTTCAATTATTTATTTAAAACCGTGTATAGTACAGGTATTACGCTAGTAATGTTAAATTATATATAGGAAAATGTATAAAAAAGCATTCAGAATTGTTGTTATTGTTAGAAAAATGTGTGAAAAATATATTAAAATGTATAAAACTATTTTGAAATGTGTGAAAAGTGTATTGGAATTAGACAGTTTCTACTCAAATTTCACTTTGGCAGGGGTGTCGCACGAATTAGGTAGCTTAGATTAGGCAATTTTATAACCAATTATATTAGCAACAATGCTAGATGGTCACAATTTTTGTGGTCATAATAGCTCAAAACTGTCAAAACGACAAAACGACGTCGTTTTGACAGTTTTGAGCCATTATGGCCACAAAAATTGTGACCCTCAAACATTTTTCTTATATTAGTTAGTTCAATTGGTCACTCTTATATACTATTAATTTACAAGAAGTCAAGGGTTCAATCATCACCAAAGATTTATTAGTCCCTCTTATTAAGGTTTCGTTTGTTAACTATACATTTTAGTTAAAAAGTCAAAAGTCACTATAAGTTATTACGTCACTCTCTCTATTTTTTTGTATATTTTTTCATAAAAAAATAAAAAATTACTAATATAATATATTCCCAAACGAGGTCTTATAGACTATTTAAATAACAAAATTATTATTTGTTTACTGGCAGTGGGAGTATTTCGGTGCTTCTTCGTGGGCTGCATCACCAGAGTTCTGGGTAATTTCATTGTCATTTTATTCGAGTTCTGTAAAACGTGTGGTGTAAATAAAATTGTTTTAAGTTTTTAAAAAAGAATAGTATTTCTTTATATTTTTTCAATATTTTTGTCAAAACATATTACAGACTCTATAAATTTTAATATGATACGTATGAATTACAATTGTATTTTGATCACAACATTATTTGCACCGTGCCTGAAGGCACGGGCATACGCTAGTATATATATAAATCAGGGGATTCTGCAATCAGTCGTGTGAGGTTTATTTAGCACTCAATATTCCGAGTTCCAATATTCATACTGAAGTTGACTCATTATAGGAACTCTGACTCATTTTGATAATTTAAATTATTTACTTTTTATATTTAGTTAAAAAGATTATATATCTAAAAAATTAAGTTGATCCAATATTTATTGTCATACCATCATATTATTTTTATCTATACGATATATAAATTTTTAAGAATAAATCGTTAAATTATTACATTATATATATGATTTGATTATGTGATTATTTATGTCTAATTAATTATATTTTTTTACATATAATTATTCTCAATTCATCATATGAGATGGACAGTTTAAATTATTAAAATAAATACAAATAGATCACACAATACCTCAAACTTCACCTATGAAATTAATCCACCTATTAAAAAAGATTTTCAATTTTACTAAATCCGAATTCGAATATTCTATCCATTAATGGCCAGATTTGCACATGCATTGCCATTGGCTGTCACCACAATCTCACGCCTAAAAGGAGATCTCCAACTTAGAAGGATCAATTTCCCTCGCTAGCTCCGTACTTGCATTTTTTGCCTTATCTTGTACAGGTTTTTCTGTGCCGTTCTACCCCTATTCCTGTTTCGATTATATTGCGGCGGATCGGTTCGGTTCGGTCGGTTTTGGCGGATCGGTATATCCGCTGCTCACCCCTAGTTAAAATACTAAAATATTATCTATTTTCTATATATGTTATACTTTTTATTTTGTATAAATTATTATCCGTAATATGTTATATTATTTATAATTTTTAATAATATTTTTATTCTTCAACTTATGAAAATTAATTGGGTAAATTACACAAATAATCCCTATAGTTTGCGACTTGTGTCACTTTGATTCATGATTTTTCAATTATGACATATTTGACCATGAATTTTGAATCTTGTTCCAAATAAGGACAATTAAATATATAATTAGATTTTTCAAGGGTAAAATTGTCAATTTGATAAAATATAAATTAATTTGACAAAAATAAATGTCAAACAAATATTTTTGAATTTTTAAAAATTATTTCTACTTACTAAAAATAAAATTATGTAAAATTGATAAATTTTTTAGACACTTATTTATTTATTTTACCAAATTAATTTTTATTATGTGTTTAGATGATGATCATGTAAAATTAATTTAAAAAAATTAATCATGTAATTTTTATTAATTTTACATAATTTTATCATTAGTGGATAAAAATAATTTTTTAAAAATTAAAAATATTTTTTTGATATTTATTTTTGTCAAATTAGTTTATATTTTATCAAATTGACGATTTTACCCTTGAAAAATCTAATGATATTTTCAATTGTCCTTATTTGGAACAAAATTCAAAATTTAAAGTCAAATGTGTCACAATTGAAAGTCAAGAACTAAAGTGACACAAGTCCCAAACTATAGAAACCATTAATGTAATTAATCCAAATTAATTTATTTCTCACCCCACTATTGCCATCTCCCAATTTATCCCGCACCAGATATAAAAATGGATTACAAGAAATCCACCCCAAATTCAACCCGCCCTTTCCAACTTCTAAAGGACATTTTGCCATTAATGCATGGCTATTTTTTTTTTTTTTGAGGACTGCATGGCTATTTTAAATTGTGACAATAACCATTCCGCCAATCGGGCCTTGAACTTGTCGATAACGTTTTATCTTTAACTTGAACCCAATCCATAATATAGTCACTTTCCTCAAGTTAGATTTTTTTTTTGGGTTAGATTTTTATCAAGGTCACATCTAAATTGGAGACAATTTGAATGGTAGTGAGAGTTATCATGGGTCCTATTTCGATAATCTAAATTATTTATTTTGTAAGGTCTTTAATATATATTATCTATGAAAAAAATTAGTACGATCTGATAATCATAACATTTTTATTTTATCACATTTATTTTTAAAAAAATAAACGACAAATATATAGTTGAAAATATATCATATATTTTTTTAGAGATAAACACAATAAAATGAAAATGTTACGATTATCGAATTAAGACAAACAACTTGGATAATCAAAACAAGACATGTAGGGTGTGTTTGTTTGGACGGACTGGATAAGGGAGAATTGTAATTAGTAGGGGATACATTGTCCCTGGACTATTTGGTTGGACTGAATTTATATCCTATGTTTGTTTAGTCATAAATTACAAGAGTAAAATAGTCTTTTGTACATTTATCTTTATTCAGTCCGTCTAACCAAGCATTAAATTTACTAAAAATAATCCAATACAGACATCTAATCCCATACAAACATCTAATCCCATGACTAAACAAACATAGGATACAAATCCAGTCCAACCAAATAGTCCGGGGATAATGTATCCCGGGACTAACAGTCCGATAGATTATAATCCCCCCTTATCCAATCCGTCCAAACAAACGCACCGACGGACTGGATAAGGGAGGATTGTAATTAGTCTTGGGATACATTGTTCTTGGACTACTTGGTTGGACTGGATTTATATCCTTTGTTTGTTTAGTCATGGGATTAGAGGTCTGGATTGAACTATTTTATTGAATCCCATGTTTGTTTGAGATATTATAGAGAATGATAAATGTTCAAAAGACTATTTTACCCTTTTGCATTATTCACTAAATAATAAGAATATTAAATCTGAATTATAAATTTTATTTAATTTTTTTACTAGAACTTTTAAAATATTAAATAAATAGAATATTAATAAATATTACATAAATTTATTTTAATTGTAATTGAGATTTTTAAATTTTATGACTACTTTATTAAGTATAATTAATACCATGAATGTATCAAATATGAAATTTTTTTGACTTCATGCCTAATTTTAGTAGATCAGGACAAGCTAGGAATTGTGATAATAACATGACAAAGGTACTTAAAACTAATCACTATGCTTGGTTTCCCTTTGCAAAAAACACTTTTCAGAAATTTTTACTTTCTTATTTTTCGTATTTTTTTGTTTTTACTGATTTTTTTTAATATTTTAAGCAATTTTTAAAATTTTTAGACATACCTAACTTAGATGTATCTAAAAAGTAAAAAAATTGTGAAGAATACCTTTTAAAAATTCACTGAATACCCAAAATACATGAAAAATACGAAAATTCAGTACATTTTTTTGTATTTTTATGTATTTATTAATTTTTTAAAATATTTTTTCACAAATTTTTTACTTTTTAGATACATCTAAGTAAGGTGCATCTAAAAAATAAAAAAAAATGTTTAAAATTTTAAAAATTTAAAAATATTCACTAAAAACAAAAAAAATCGAAAACCAAAAAACTTAATTTTCAAAAAACTTAATTCAAAAAACTCAAACCAAACACACTAATTATGCTTCAGAAATCTAAAAATATAATTTTTTCAAGTGTTCAACTAAACATCTAACTAGACTAGCATATCCAACAATGCCCGAAGTTCTTTTTATATAAAATGGTAACCCCTTTTTTTTTTTTTTTTTTTTTTTTTTTTTTTTTTTTTGTAGAGGTAGACAAATATTCCACGTCACATTGACCATAAAAAATTGTCAATTGTTGATGTGAAAGCTTTTGCATGTAAAAAGTAATGGTCATGAGCAAAATCAACAAAAAAACAAGGTCGGATATTGAAACGACAAACGAAAATGGTTAGGCAAAAAGATGAGAGAAGATGAAGAGGCATACCATTGGTGACATCTCACTGTCAGCGAATATCCAAACAGGAAGTGCAAGAAATGAATTATGTAGAAAAGGTATATTCAACATATCTTCCCTCCGTAATTTAATTATTTGGCACTATAAATAACTCACGAACATATATATCATAATATCAACTATTGTAAATATAATTCAACATTCACAATATTAATTATTCATAAACATACATAGCAATGATACATCACAAATTTAAATGGTTTAACAAAGCAAAGTAGAAACACAAAGCTATCTTTATCTAGCCCTTCCATTAGCCAACCAATTGTTGTATAATTGCATTGCAAATGTATTCCGCTACTCAGTCCACTGGTTAGATTTCTCAATAGTCTCAATAAAATCATCTCTCATTAGGGGTTGATTTTCTAAGACATCCTCTAAGTCTGAATTATCCTCTAGAGCGTCAACTATCATCTCTCGTCGAATGAAATAATGTAACAAGCAACATGTTGTGATAACTCGATTTTGGGTTCTAATGGGATAGTATGATGCACAGCGACGTATAGCCCATCTCATCTTCAACATTCCAAAACACCTTTCTATGATATTCTTGGCTGATGTATGTTTCATGTTGAAATATTCTTGGTAATTATTTGGCGTTGCTCATTCTCTCCAAACAAACAAATGGTATTGCTGACCACGGTAAGGTGCTAAGAATCCTTTCCCATTCGTATACCTTGCATCCATTAGGTAATAGTAACCTGTGCGTGGAATGTTATGCATTAGATTAAATTTTTATTCATGAATTTAAGAAAAATTAAATACTTTTGTATTACCATTTGGGATCTTTAAGCCATTAGGTCGATTGATTGCATCTCTCAAAACTCTAGAGTCAGCCGCTGACCCTTCCCACCCCGGCAACACATATATGAAATTCATGTCTTGGGAGCAAACTCTCAAAACATTAGTAGCAATCTCTCCTTTTCATGTCCTATACCTTGCTTGATGAACCACAGGTACACGAACTTTAATATAGGTGCCATCGAGTGCTCCAAGACAATTCTAAATAAACCAATTCAATAGACATTATAATAGTTATGATTTTTGTTTTTGGTAAAAAAAACTTAATAAAAGACATAAAAAAAAGTAATGCAGTGTTACCAAATTTTTACAGATCCATTACCTAGAAGCAATTCCACCTTGGAGCGGTGCTTGCTTCAGTTATAGGATTTGGTGTGACGAGTAAATTGGCTTGCAGATGCAACACAGCCTTTAAGACATCATTGAAATATCGACTAACAGTCTCTCCAGACCTATAGAAATTGAACTTAACATTTCGTATTTTCAAGTGTTGTGCCAAGATAAAGAGGAAAAAGGCCACATTCTCTTCCAAAGTGACATATTTTGAATGCCCTAACCCACCTATTGTATGAACCATATTGCACAAGGTCATAAAAGCACGCCGATCCATACGGAGTTGTTCAACACATGTTATGTCACTTTCTCTCACTAAACGGTTAATATAGTCCATTTGTTTTTACAATCGATTAGGCCCTCTAATAAAGTTATGGCGATACTTAGATAAATACATTTTCAAGACAACCTCAATGACAACAAAAGCTATGGCGCATAAGGCATGTAGTTCTTGCATTACAGCTTGCAACACTACGTATAATTCAAGCTCATCGTTATTCTCATCATCAAAATTATTGATATTCTGATCCATCTCTGTATACAAGAAAATATTTAAAATTACAAATAAATTAAGTAAAGGAGAAAACATAACGGCAAATCATAAACAATTTACTAAACAATTAATTACACTTAACAGATGTTTACAATGCACAAAAAAAAAATTAAAAAAAATATGAACAATAGAACAATTAATTACACTCAACACATGTTTACAAAAAAAAAAAAAAAAAAAAAAAAAAAAAAAAAAAAATGCACAATAGAACAATTAATTACACTCAACATATGTTTACAATCCACCAAAATAAAAAAAAAATTAAAAAAATGAACAATAGAACAATTAATTACACGTAACAGATGTTTACAATCCAAAAAAATTAAAAAATATGAACAATAGAACAATTAATTACACTCAACAGATGTTTACAATTCAGAAAAAAATGTTTTCAATTTCTATCATTTTTTTTAAAACAAACTAAAGTATTTGATTAAATTGAGTACATACAACATAGCATAGATTGATCTTTAATTTGAGTACATACAACATAAACAGAGCATAGATTTTTTCCTTCTGAAAAAAAAAAAAAAAAAAAAACATGGAATTTTCTTTTTATAACCAAAAAAAAAAGCAAAAAAAAACACAACAAAAATACTTAGCTAAAATAAATAAACAAATTAACACAAGTCAAGTTTTCTCACCCAAACCGCTTTAGTATAAACACAGTTGTGAGCATTGCGGTTCTTGGGTGGTATCTTGACGTTGTGGTTCCCTTTGCTTTCAATGAGAACCCGTCTCAACTTGGTTTCCAACTTCCTATTTCTAGGTCTAGGCAAATACAAACTCACTCCATGTTTGGTCTCAAGCTGATCAAGATAACGAGGTCTAATATGACCTATAACCTCATTACTACCAATGACGTGTCTCCTTCCCCACAAGATGTTGGAATTTCCTCCATCTCTATGAGACACTCTCCTATGCAACTTATAACAATAAGGACGAATATGACCATGCATACCACAATGATGACAAATAAAAACAGGATGTACAAGGTGTACCTTCTTTTCTTTTACCTTACCAACTCTAGGAAGTTTGAGAAGTCCATCCTTATGTTGAATTTTTTGTTCTCCCTTTAAAGCTTCAGGCTCGAATTCTTCAGAATCCACCGATGAACAACTCTCTCTTTTATAGAACAAACAAAACCTTTGATGTATACTTTTTAAAACATGAGTTGAATACTCAATCAAAACATCAAAGAAAAACTCACAAAGTATCCCCAGATATAAACCCTAGAACCAAAAAAGAAGATCTGGAGAAGTAATCCTAAAA
>NW_021027678.1:136184-162015 GCF_004153795.1 Camellia sinensis
GTAGCCACGGGGCGCGGGCTAATTTTATACTCTTTTCAATGTATATGTTAACATGTCAATGTGAATATTTGCATTATCAACGGGTCGGGCCGGGCCCGCCCAAGGCAGCCCACGAGTCGCGGGCGGGTTTCGGGCCGGCCACAAGCCGCGGGCTAATTTTACGCTCCTATCAATGTGAATGTTAACATATCAATGTGAATATTCACATTGTCAACGGGCCGGGCCAGCCCTGACCCGAGCCCGGGCTTCGGGCTGCCCATGGGTCATGGGCCAATTTTACACTCTTGTTAATGTTATTGTTAATGTTAATATGTCAATGTGAATATTCACATTGTGAACGGGCCGGTCCGGCCCCACCCGGGCGGCGGGTTGGTTTCGGGCCGCAGGTCAATTTTAGACTCCTATCAATGTGAATGTTAACTTGTCAATGTGAATATTCATATTATCAATAGGCCGAGCCGGGCCTATTTTTTTGGCCTGTGGGCCGGCCCGGCCCGACTCGAATTTTTCCAAGCACCCACGAGGATCGACATGGGCCGGGCCACTACACATTGACGATATGAACATTTACGTTGACGGTGTGAGCATTCACATTAAGGGTATTTTGGTAATTATGTCACCCATAGGACTTATTGAAATATAAGAAAATAATGTGAACTAAATGGAACATAAGTAGATGAAAAGGGTATTTTGGTCTTCTTATCTCAAATTAGACCTAATAGAATAGTCAAAAAAAATATAAATTAGATGAAATAAAACTCTTAAAAAATAGATTTATCAAAAAAGCTCCCATCAACCATTTTCTCTTGTGAGAATTCTTTCGTGGATACAGTTTATTGGATGGTGACATTGGTTGTGTCCGTTCAGAGTGTCTAGCTACGTCACTTGTCCACAACTAAAATAAAATAGGGTAAATTACACAGACACCCCTTACAATTTGTATTTATTACGATTCTTCTTTCCTTTTTGAAAATTACATTTCTTTTCAAGAGATTTAAAGTTTCATTACAGATTTCCCCCTCAGTAATTTAAGTTTTTTTAATACCAATTTTGCTCTCACTGAATAAATTACATTGATACCCCTCACATTTTAAAAATTACAATCCCCTCCCTAAAGTTTAAAGTAGCATTACCAATTACCTCATCGGTTAGTATTAGGTAGAAAAAAAATTAATTGAAAAAATTTTTGTTAGTAAAATTTTTAAATTTCTGTTTAATAACAACGTAAACTCATTTTTTGAATTTACGTTTTTTTCTCAAATTTACAAATTGAGACAACCATTTATAAACTAAAAAAATTATCAAATAAATTTTTATGATAGTTTTTTTTAATTTGTGTAAATATAAATTGAAAACTAAAAACGAAATGGTTACCAAATAGGCTTCAAATGATAAAAATGTCGTAAAATTAACAAATAATTAATAAGTTACCAACGTAAGAAATGACTTATCAAAAGATTCTTAGACTATGTATGGTTTGATTTTTAGAAAAAAAATTTAAAAATTAAAAATTAATTTGGTTCAAAAATAAAAAATAAAAAATAATTATCATTTTTATATAATTTTTATCTTTCGAGTGGTTAGAAATAATTTTTTACAAATTAAATTAAAACAACCATACATATGTATATAACCTGCCCAAAAGTTAAAATGATAATTATTTTTTACCTTTAAATGATAATTATTTTTTATTTTTTATTCCTTAACCAAATTAATTTTTAATTTTTAAATTTTTTTTCTAAAAATCAAACCATACATAGCCTAAGAATCTTTTGATAAGTCATTTCTTATGTTGGTAACTTATTTAATTATTTATTAATTTTACGACATTTTTATCATCTGAGGTCTGTTTGGTAACTATTTCGTTTTCAATTTTCAATTTATATTGACAAAAATTTTAAAAACTGTCATAAAAACTTGTTTGATAAATTTTTTGGTTTATAAATTGTTGACTCAGTTTGTAAATTTAAGGAAAAAATGTAAATTCAAAAAATGAGTTTACGTTGGTTTTTAAACAGAAATTTAAAAATTTTACTAACAAAATTTTTTTCAATTAATTTTTTTTCCAACTAATATTAACCGAGGGGGGAATTGGTAATGCTACTTTAAACCTTAGGGGGGGATTGTAATTTTTAAAATATGAGGGGTGTCAATGTAATTTATCCAATGCGGGCAAAATTGATATTTAAAATAATTAAATTGCTGAGGGAGGAATTTGTAATGAAATTTTAAACCTCAAGAAGGGAAATGTAATTTTTAAAAAGTGAGGGAAAAACTGTAATAAATATAAACATCAGACAGTGTCAGTGTAATTTACCCAATAAAATAAAATAAAAATAAAAGGTTTTCTTCCGTTCTTAATCGAATTAGGGAGTTATTGTTTGGTTCATTAGATTCATTTTTAGGCTTCGTTTTAATTATTTAAATAGTTCATATTTTAATATTTATTGAATAAATTATTTTTGTAAAAAATAAAGTCAATTAAATAATGACAACTTTTGTATGGATCATTTATTTTTTCAACGTTCATTTTTTTCATATAAAATTAATCCGAACACATAATTTCTATTATTCGATTAACTTGATTTTTTTACAGAGATGATATACTCAACGAACCTTAAAAAAGTGAATAATTCAAATTATCAAAACAGAATTTAAAAATACACTCAATAAATTGGATAACACATCTCTTACTCGATTAAAGATAAAAAAATAAGTCCAATCTAAAATAAAAAATAAAAAGACTCCAATCCATCAATTAGTTGAGGAAAGTGACTACAACGATTCTTTTTTATATCACTGCCTATTATTCATCACTATCATTATCGCTGATCTTTTTTGACTAACACTTTCAGTTGTAGCTGCTAATCACCTCCAAGCAAATGATAAAAATCTTCGGACAGCATCATTTTCCAGGAACCATCTCCAACCACCACAAGTGGCCATTTAACCACCATCTTTGACCGTCAATCTATCAGCAACTATTTTGGTAATCACTTCATTCATATAAATCATTATTTTCATTTGTTTTTAAAATATATATATACCAAACATACTTTTATTTTTGTTTTTACAAAAAATAAATATTAATATATTTAATATTTGTTATAAATTAAAAACAGTAAACTCTACTCACTAGAAATCAATATAAACAAAAATTTTTTTTAATGCAAATGAATTTAAAAAGTATGTTAACATTTCTTACTAAAAGAAAAAGAAGAAAAAAAAAATAACGAACGAAAAATGATGCACAAAGAGCACTGTGAGATGAGAAAATAAAGAAAATGATTGGAAGTTCTCAACTAGGTGAGAAAATAAAATAAATGATTATAATTTTTAATGTTTTTTTTGTTTTTGTTTGGATGGACATTGATTAAAAGATGATACATGTCTTTTTATTTTATCTGCTTTGTAAAATAGGTCACACCAACAATTGTCTCTAGGACATTAATTAAGAAATAATTAATGATAGAATATATTAGTGTATACACTAATGTACTAATAAATGGTGTGACATAATTTTAAAGGTTTTAAGTATTTGTAATTTGTATAATAAATAAGATTATTGTGATATTTTATTACATTTAATGAGTCTTAGAGTTTGTTAAATATTAAATAATAATTATTTTTATGCATGAAAATATTAAATATTAATTACAAAGAAATTGTATTTAAATTCAAAAAGTCATTGAAACATGCAATAATACATTCAATTTAATGAGTTACTAAAATTACAAACTTATCAATTTAATGAAGTGTTAAAATTATAAATTTATCAAAATAGAAACTAAATGCACCCAGTGCTTCAGAGGCACTTATCAGCATTAGCCTAATTTTTTTTTGTAAAGAATGATTTTGATTTCTCACAAAATTTCATCATAATGAGAAACAAAATTTAAGATAATTTTGTTTTCACATACTAATTTTTCTCAGTTTACACACTTAATGAAAATTTTTCTTAATACAATTTTTTCTTAAAATAAAAATATCATAATACCTTTATTTTTTTCTACTCAAAACCTAATTCTAAAACACCACAACCATCTTCTATAACCAGCATCGCCTCTCTCGTCTACTATCGCCACTCGTTGCCTCTTTTTCCTTCTATATGTAACTATCTTTTTGCCATGAATCATACAATTCCATAAAAACTTTCACCACAAACTATCAACTTTTAAGGTTGATTGTGGAGGTTTAAGATGGAAGTGGAAGAGTTGGGAGTGACAATGGTGACAACGATAGAGGTGAGAGTGGTGACAAAGATAGCGTAGGAGAAACGGGTGAATGGAAGAAAATTAAAATTTTAAAATTGAAGACAATGATTTATTAAAATAAAAAATGTGTACGATTTTTTATTAGAGCTGTGATTGAGGCCTCGAGAGAGAGGCGCGAAATTGCCTCGAAATGCCTTTTTTTTTTTTTTTTTTTTGTTTGTTTTTTCTGGGCTAAATCATTACAGAAAAAAATAAATAAAAATAATAATAATAATAATAATAATAATAAATACAAAGTCAAAACACCTCATGTAAGACCCACACCAGTATTAAAATTATTAGAGCTCTTGAATCAATGGTTTAGAACATTTTCCAAACAAATAATCAAGATTCTTTTTCTTTTCCCACTAAACTCCTCTCCAAACGTAGTGTTGTGTTGTTAGTGCTCCTCTCCTTTTTGGCGCGGTGATGACGTGGGGGGCATCTACGTCTTCGTTCTCGACCTTGTGTTATTTTAATGGCTCTGCTCTCTGCAACACCCATTTCCATTAACTCCTCTCGCTCTCTCTCTCTCTCTGTGGTCCGCAATTTAAGGCCTTCTTTCTCTCTCTCTCTCTCTCTCTCTCTTTCTCTCTCTTCAAGTGCGGCTGGTTTCCACTGAATTCACTGGCGAATGGACTCCGCAACGATCGCCATGAGAGCTTATTATCCTCCTTCATATAAATCATTATTTTCATTTGTTTTTAAAATATATATATACCAAACATACTTTTATTTTTGTTTTTACAAAAAATAAATATTAATATATTTAATATTTGTTATAAATTAAAAACAGTAAACTCTACTCACTAGAAATCAATATAAACAAAAATTTTTTTTAATGCAAATGAATTTAAAAAGTATGTTAACATTTCTTACTAAATCGTGTAAGCTCGATCGGCTTATCTCCGAATTCCAATCCATCTCCAACCCAACCGACCGATTGAAGCGATTGTTTCACTACGCTACTTTGCTTCCTCCATTTAATGATTCGCTGAGAAAGGATTCCAATCGAGTTATGGGATGTACAGCCCAGGTTTGGTTGGACGTGATGATGGAAGGTGATGGGAAGATGAGGTTTAAAGCGGACAGTGATTCGGAGATTACAAAAGGGTTTTGCTCATGTTTGATTTGGGTTCTTGACGGGGCACCGCCGGAGGAGGTGTTGGGTTTGAAAACGGAAGATTTGGGGGCTTTGAATGTTGGTGGATTACAGGGTCGGAGTAATTCTAGGGTAAATACTTGGCATAATGTTTTGATTGGTATGCAGAAGAGGACTAAAGCTCTGGTTGCAGAGCGAGAGGGGAAGCCACCAAGTGAGCTGTTTCCATCTCTGGTTATTACTGCAGATGGTATGGATGCCAAGGGAAGCTATGCTGAAGCTCAGGTGAGCAATTTGTAGCCATAGCTCTGTAATTTTATTTCTCAAAATAGAAAATGAATGTATGATATGCTTTTGTTTTAGATAAATGTGAATGGGTGCGCTTTATTATATATATTATTGTTGTCTTCAATCTTATGCAAACTATATTGCTTAGCTAGTAGACCCAATTTTTGTATTGGTTTTTGCAAAAGATTTAGTTTTGTGGCGAAAAGTAACAATTTTGAGTCAATTGCTCAGAGACTTCTTAGGTAGAGTTTTCTGTGTTTTTCTTTGTTACACAGAGATCCAATTATTTGTGAGCTTCAGTTCCTCTCTTTGGATTTAGAAGTTCCTCTATATGTGTTTGGTAATTTTAGATAATCAATTTTGGAAAAAAAAAAAAATATGCAATAGGAAACTTCTAGTGGATGTTATGATATTCAGGAATTATGTAACTTTGGAAAATAGGGAATTAAACAGAATGATCAACAGCCCTGCATCCATGCTTGAATTGGTTCACAGACTCTTCTGTCACTAGACTCACTACCTTGTCTTGATTTCTAAGTGTTGAGTGGTATTTTAGGAAGCATGGATACGGATACGGCAATACGAAAAAACCTAAAAAACCTAAGAAGTATTGATATCTGATACGGATACAATACAAATGCGTCACCCTTTTGAAGTATCCGTGCCTCATAGGTGGTGTATGCTGTGGAAAGAATCTAGTTTATGTCTTGTTGAAGGTAAAAAACCATTGTACTTGTGTGTTTTAATTAGAAAGTGCATTACTGGGTTACCTTCAGGTTGGGTGGACTATTATTAAGTCTTTTTCCTGACACAATTTTTGGGCATAAGAGGTGGTTCCTTGGGTTTTCCTCACTTAAAATTATTTCATTTGTTTGTGGAAAACAAACGGCCTAGACTAAATTGGTACTATGCTTTCTTAGTTGGAAAGAGTTGAATATTTCCCTTTGCATGTTATTTATTTATAAGTTATAACTAAGTACTACTTCCCATGATGAATTTCCTGAATGCAATAAATCCTAAGTTACATTCAAGTGTACTTGCAGGCAAGGTTTTTGTTACCTGATGAGTTGAAGGTTCAAGAACTTGTCAATGTGCTAAAAGAAAAGAAAATTGGTGTTGTTGCACACTTTTACATGGATCCTGAGGTCCAAGGTGTCTTAACTGCTGCCCAGAAGCACTGGCCTCACATCCATATATCTGATTCGCTGGTTATGGCAGATTCAGCTGTCAAGATGGCAAAAGCTGGTTGCCAATATATTACAGTTCTAGGTGTTGATTTTATGTCCGAAAATGTGCGTGCAATCCTTGATCAGGCTGGCTTCTCAGAGGTAGTCTTTTCCTCTTCTTTTCATGTCTTCTTATTTCATCACTTTGTCAGTTATAGATCCAATTCTAAAACAGTGGGCACAGTTTTCATGTTAACAGAGTAAAAAGTGCTACTTGGTCGACAAATATTTTAATGCCCATTAAGAAGGAGAAAAAAAAAGTTTAAAAAAAATATGAAAGTAGATACAACAAAACTTTTGTAGAAACCTATATGTTTCGTGCTGGTCATAACTTACATACACTATGCCTTCATATCTTTTTAATTAGTGTGAAATTCATGAAAAGTAATTTTGTTATGTTGTTGCTATCTGCAACCTTTATTTTATGTAGTTTGCTTTCAGTTCCTTTCTGCATTTCACTTCTAGTGATACTCCAATCTAGTAATTTTTTGAGGGGGTTTAGGAAAAGGTGCATTTACAGTTTCACCTGTAGAAATTCTTTATTAAGGTGGAAACTCTTTACCCTCCTCTGAAGATTGTTATAAAACCCACTGCACTTAATCAACAAGCTGCTCATGTTGTTTCATAGAGCTTTATTTCTAAAAAATACTTGTATGAGTTAACTTGGACCTAATGATGCCTACAATTTATTTGTGGTGGGTTTAGGGCTAGAGTTTTGTTTGGTGGAAAATAGTTTATTAGTTTTCTAATTAAAAGGGTTGAAATTGACCTGAATTAGAAAGTGTATAGTAGTTAGTTTTTTAGAGAAGAGGTGATGAAAATTCTCTAGACCGCAATGTTTTATGGGGTTTTGGTGATAACTCAAAGAGAAAATGATATAGGAAAGGGTTGGGATTGAATGAGGACCAATAGACTTTTTGAGGTTGAAATTGAGGTTGTTTTAGGGTTGTGAACCGTTAACCAAACCAAGCCAAGCCTCTTCTCCCAATCAAGTAGGGTTGGCTACGTGAATCCTTTTTCATCATTCCGCTCTGTCAATGACTATATGCCTAGTTAAATTAAATAAATTCTATGCTTGTAGCTTTAAACCATGGTTGAGTATGACCACCGAGATTCTTAAAACAAAAAACAAAAAGCAAAGAAAAGGATATACCTTGAGTATTATAAACCATGGTTGGTATATCTCGAGTGATAGGGTTCAGGAAGATGATTGCTACCTCTGTTCTTACTATCATCTGGTTCATTTTTGTCCATTCTCTCTCTTCGGAAAACTCTTCAACTTGTATTCTCATAGGCATTTTCATTTCAGTAGAAATTAACTTGAAGTTCTTGACGCTTGCATTTCCAATAGTCTACACGAAAATTCAGTATTATCCGTGTATTGAGCATGACCATCTTGGCAGGTAGTTATTCACCCAAAAAAAATCTTGGCAGGTAGTTTCTTTATTACCAGGGACTGCATCATTCTGCCATAGCATTCTTTTCGTTATTTCCATTGCATAATTTACTACAACATCACATTAAATAGTTGCCACAGCCAATGAAGGAAAGCTGTGGGTGCATAATATGATGAAAGAATCTGACACTGAGGCACTTGAAATTCCAGTGTCAAGTTCCAGCTTTCTCACTAAATTTTGATTTTATTAATTTTTTTTTCCACTTTAGGTTCTTTTTCTTTTTTGAATTTTGATATGATTGTTTTGAATTTTTTTATATTTTGGTTATTCTCTATGTGCAGAAAAGCATTAGCTAATGCATTAGCAGCAGCGCCATCCATGTGGACTCTTGGAAATGCAGGCATGGGAGCATTGCAGGTTTTTAATTTCTTGAAACAAATGACCTTTTGAGCCTTCATATCTATCTTCTCTTCTTCTTAACGTCATATTGTTAAGTTAATTTATTTATATAAAAATAATAATAATAATTCACAAGAAAGTTCGTAGTTAGGGTCGCCACAGATAATTGGATCGCCCTTTAAGCGAAAAGGGTAGGTGATATTTTGGATCTCACCACATGAAGAAGAACAACTTTTTTTAGATCCTACAAGTAGTGATCTTCCAGCTGCTTGAGTTTGGAAGATGAATAATGGAATAATTATCAGTATTAAAGATAATGAAATTAGCGCACCACTCTCTAAGTCTTTTCTTCTCATCGTTGTTCACAAGAAAAAAAAAAAACTGTGACAATCTATGTGAATTTCAATGCTCTGACTTCTTAGTTGAATGTTTCTATAAATTTCAATGCTCTGAATTTTCGCTGAATTTTCTTAAAAGAAGTTGAATGTTTCTGTACTGTGAGAAAAAACTGGAGCTTGACAAACATGGGGTTGGTTGTATAGATCCATTTTGTCTAATTAGTTCCATTCGTAATTATATCCTCAGTTGTAGCTAAGATAGTCATGTCTTTTTTATTACCTCAACCCAAGTTCTCATTGTTTTACCATATTCCTTTTACAAGTATTGCTGATATACCAAATACCAAGAATTGTTGACCAATTGTCATATTTCTCAACCAAGTTTTGATGCCATAGTCTTAATCACCTCATTTGGAGACTCGACTCATTGGGAAAGTTGAATCTCACAAACCTTGGAAAAATACAAATTTGCAGTTGGATATTCAGTTACATTGTAAAAAAAATCTTATCCCACATATTTCTGTAGCTAACTCCCAATCTTTATCAGTTGGCAAACTTCTATATTGGGATAAAGTTTCAAACAAGATTTGGATTCTTGAAACTTTTCTGATTTTGATCACTTGTGGCTGGTAACTTGGAGGCATCAATTGTTGTTGTGTATTCTCCTTTGCTATGTGATTCTCTCTATGTATATATGTATGTATGTATGTATGTATGTATGTATGTTAAGTTAAAGGTAAGATAATCTGTATTATGCTTTGTTCCATTTCCCGAATGATCTAATAACTGAGAGGCTGATTTAATCATTTAAAGATGGCTATTAATTCTGCAGAAGAAGTAGTGACTGTGCCTTTCTTGTGGTGATTGCAGCACATCCATCTCAACCTAATCAAATCGCGCTTGGAATGAGCGATGGTGCAGTCTATGTAATCGAGCCATTTGATGCAGAGCAAAACTGGGGTCGAATAGTGCCTCAGTAAAATGAAGGTTTTCCCCTTCATCCCTTAGAATCTGCTTTGAATAGTCAGCTATCTGAAACCCCGTGCTAGGGATATTTAGTCTGCTCTATCTGTCTGCACCCGAAGCTAATCGTGAGTAATAACTTAGTAAAGTTATGTTCAACTTTATTTATTTTCTGTATAATGAATTAAGATCTATTTTCTGAAATGATATGTTCTGTACAATGAATGATTGTCCAATTTCTAACAATGTATTCGTGGCATCCTTAACATCATGTGATATCTGTTAGCTGTTACCCGGTATTGGAGATTCTATCACGGAACTTAATATGCCTGTAATCTGTTACCCATACCGGTGGCTCTATCATAGGGCTCAGCATGTTTATTCTCTATACCAGGATCCAGAGGTTCCTTTATGGAACTGATTACTCATAACCACCATATGTTCTGCATCTGTTTTATATCTGCTCTGTTAGCGTTAATGGATGTTCCACGTATAATTAAGCATGAACTCCGACTTCTGTGTGTGATTTGAACAAGGATATGAATATGAATCTGCTTATGAATTTGAATTATGATTTCTGAATATAGTATAGACTTTATTCATTAAATCCTTTACTCCGTTCTTATTCACTGGGCTTCCGCTCACTATTTATATTATGTATGTAGGTGATCAAGTACGTGACCAGACTTAAAGTTGAGGACCTGGCGTTTCAGTTTTTGTCAATCAACCTTTGTGCCTCCCCGAGGAGGTTCCGAATTAAGTCAAGTTTAGTGGTTATTTTATGAATGTACTAGACTTTGTTTCTTTTGATTTTCGAGCAAGATCTCTAATAATATGTTCATGGAGTGACATGTAAATACTGTATCTTTGACATCACTCGTAAGTTTATAAAAAGTTTTTTTTTATTTTAAAATTATTTGTCCCATGTATGTTTTCACAGCTTAATGGACTACGTATATTTTGTATATTTGCTTCCGCAGTCCTTAACTATATGTTATTCTATTAAGAGGCCTTTGGTAATCTAAGGATTACTGGCCAGTTACGGCGCTAAACCTATAGGGGCGGGTTTGGGTCGTGACAGAGTGGTATCAGAGTATATGTTCTACCACACACACAAGTCTATATGAGTTTAGGATGTCCTAGGAAGAAATAGGGGCATTCCATCTGCATGTGTAAGCGTGTGGTAATCTTTAAAAAATGTGAAAACTGAATTTGAAATCTGGACAACTAAATTGAAAGAAATGAACAAGGTTATTCCTATGTTTATTATTATTTGGTGTCTCTATAGCAACATGGAGAATGCAAGGGGAACTGATACAAGCGAATCCTTAGAGGCTCACATGAGCCGAATAGAACAGATGCTTGCCGCATTGACCGAAGCTACGACACAACAGAAGAGACAATAACCTTTGCCCCCTCCGCCTCTGCTAGCACAAGTTGAACCCGATAATAATGACATTATCAACCTGGCATAGAAATTCATGAAGATGAAACCGCCAACTTTCTTAGGTGGGATTGAACCATTGAAAGCGGAAACATGGTTGCTTGAGATGGAAAAGTTGTTTGAAGTTTTTCCCTGTACCGAGACTTAAAATGTTTTATTGGCCACGTATACTCTCAAAGATGAAGCTCGGAGGTGGTGGTTACTGATTCGGAATACCAATGAAAATATGACATGGGTTCGATTCAATGAAATCTTTTATGAAAAGTATTTCCCTCAGTGTTTTCGGGATCGAAAAGTGTCTGAATTCCAAGAACTTAAGCAAGGCATAATGTTCGTAGCTGAGTACGAGGCTAAGTTCACTAAGTTAGCCAGATTTGCTCCTCGCATGGTAGACACGGACTATAAGAAAGCCTGCAAGTTCGAAGGAGGATTAGACTTAGACATATTTGATCGAGTAGGCGTATTAAAGTTGCCAACATATGTGCAAGTTCTTGACAGATCCTTAATGGTGGAAGCCACCCTAGCCACTATGAGACAAAGTAAGGCCCCAGTAATAGCAACAACTGAATAGAGAGGAAAAATGTCTGGGTATGGTTTTAGAAAGAGCCGTTCTCATGTATGTAAAAAGCAAAACACAGGGTCTACAAGCAACTTGAGTCAGAGCAGTGGGTCTATTCTAGTTTGCCCTGATTGTGGAATGAAGCATAGGGGTGTGTTAACGAGCATCCGGTGCTTGTTTCCGATGTGGCAAGATAGGTCATGTGGTGAAAGATTGCCCGTTGGGTTTGATAATAACAACTGCTCTATGGCAAGTTCAGCTGGGTCCGCCTCTACAGTCAAAACAAATGCAAAAGCTAATACTGAGAAAGAACCTCTGAGACAAGGTCGAGTGTTTGCCTTAGTGCCTGGTGACATATAGAACACCGAAGCTATGGTGTCAGGTATACTCCCTATATGTTCTCAAAATGCATGTGTACTAATAGATTCTGGTTCAATGCATTCTTTCGTATCGCATGCTTTCTCTCGGAAGTTAACTAGACCACTAGAACTTATGGCATATGTTTTATCTGTATCTATACCATCTGGGGGTTCTATGATATGTGTTTATGTTTATCTGGCATGTGATATTATGATTGGTGATATGACATTGTATGTTGACTTGTTGCCCTTGAACATTGACCATTTTAATTGTATTCTGGGTGTGGACTAGTTGACTAAATACTGTGCCACCATTGACTGTGCAAGTAAATCTGTTGTGTTTAGACCATCTGATTTATTTTTACTGGAAATGGGGTAGTTCCTTCCCCATACTTGATTTCAACCACGAAAGCTGTTTAATTGCTTAGGAATGGATGTAAGGGCTACTTGTGTTGTATACTGACTGCTTCATCTAATAATGCTAATATAGAAACTATTCCTGTTGCTTATGAATTTCCCGATGTGTTTCCGAATGACTTGCCTGGAGACTTAGTTAATAGAGAAATTGAATTCACTATTGAAGTAACTCCGAGAACACAACCTATTTTTAAGATCCTCTATAGAATGTCAACATCATAATCGAAAGAAATGAAAATTCAACTTCAAGAACTGCTAAACAAGAAATTCATCCGTCTGAGCACTTCACCTTGGAGTGCTCCAGTCCTATTTGTCAAGAAGAAAAATGGATCTTTGAGGTATGTATAGATTATCGGGAATTGAACAAAGTAACTATCAAGAACAAATACCCTCCACCCGAATAGATGACTTGTTTGACCAACTTTAGGGAGCCCAAGTGTTTTCCAAGATTGACCTTAGATCCGAGTATCACTAGGACACTATGAATTTTTGGTAATACCGTTTGGAGTGACTAATGCACCTGCTGCCTTTATGGACCTTATGAATAGGGTGTTTAAATCATATCTGGATGAATTTGTTGTTGTATTTATTGATGATACTTTGATTTATTCCAAAAGTAGGGAAGATCATGAGAATCACTTGAGAACCATGTTACAGATTCTAAGAGAAAAGAATCTATATGCAAAACTCTCAAAATGTGAATTTTGGCTCGACAGTGTAGCATTTCTATGGCATGTAAGCATCAGAGATGGTATTTCAGTTGACCCTCAGAAAATTGAAGCCATTGTGAACTGGCCAAGACCAACTAATGTTTCAGAAGTGCGAAGTTTTCTGGGACTTGCAGATTACTACAGAAAGTTTGTGAAAGATTTCTCGAAACTTGCTATGCCATTGACGCAGCTAACACAGAAAAATGTGCCATTTGATTGGAATGACCAGCGTGATATAACTTTTCAAGAGTTGAAAACCAGATTAGTGACTGCATCAATCTTAACTCTACTTAATGGTACTGATGGGTTCCAGATTTACAATGTCGCTTCGTATAAAGGGTTGGGTTGTGTACTAATACAAAATGGAAATGTAATTGTTTATGCCTCTCGGCAACTTCGTCCATATGAAAAAAATTACCCAACGCATGACCTTGAATTGGCAGCTGTCGTCTTTGCTTTGAAGATTTGGCAATATTATCTGTATGGTGTGACTTGTAAAGTATATACAGATCATAAAAGTTTGAAATATTTCTTCACCCAAAAGGAATTGAACATGAGACAACGAATTTGTATCATCCGGGAAAGGCAAACACAGTTGCTGATGCTTTGAGCCGTAAATCCATGGGTAAATTGTCGTGCTTACTCACCGGTCAAAGTGACTTGATATGTGACTTAGAAAGAAATGAAATTGAAGTTGTACTGCGCAAACAAAGCGGAATATTAGCTGCTATTTCTGCTCAACCTGTAATCATTAAAGAAATTAGAGAGAAACAACTTGAAGATGAGTTCTTGAAAAGGATTGTGGAAGAATTTGACTCAAAGCCAAGGCCGGGGTTTGTGTATGAGAATAATGTGTTGAAATTTTAGAATAGACTTTGTGTACCCGATTCTTCTGATTTAAGAAAGCGTGTTATGATTGAAGCTCATAGCTCCAAATTTGCCATGCATCCGGGGAGCACAAAGATGTATCATGACATAAGACAGAACTTCTGCTGGCTTGGAATGAAGAAAAGTATTGCCGACTTTGTAGCTAAATGTTTGCACTGCCAACAAGTTAAAGCTAAACATCAACGACCCGCTGGATTACTTTAGCTGCTTCCAATACCGGAATAGAAATGGGAACATATTACTATGGATTTTGTGGTCGGTTTGCGTCGTTCTTCTCGAGGTATGGATTCTATTTGGGCCATTGTTGATCGTTTAACTAAATCTGCTCACTTTTTACCTGTCAAATCTTTATATAATGCGGATAAGTTGGCTACTTTGTATGTCAATGAGATTGTGAAATTACATGGAGTTCCAGTGTCCATAGTATCTGACAGAGATCCCAAGTTTACTTCAAGATTCTGGCAGAGTTTGTAACAAGCTTTGGGGACTGAGCTGAGACTGAGTAGTGCTTATCACCCACAGACAGATGGCCAATCCGAACGGACCATTCAAACATTGGAGGACATGTTACGGATATGTGTATTAGACTTTCAAGGGAATTGGGAGGCCTACCTTCCTTTAGTCGAGTTTGTGTACAATAACAGCTACCATTCAAGTATTGGGATGGCTCCTTATGAAGCTCTCTATAGAAGAAAATGTCGTTCTCCTATCTGTTGGGCAGAAGTAGGTAACAGGCCACTGTTGGGCCCAGAACTTGTGCAAGAAACGATTGAGAAAGTGAATCTGATTCAGCAACACTTGAAAACTGCACAAAGCCGCCAAAAGAGTTACGCTAATGACCGAAGAAGAGACAGGGAATATGAAGTCGAGGATCACGTGTTTATGAAAGTAACTCTGATGAAAGGCCAAACGCGATTTGGGGTGAAGGGAAAGTTGGTACCAAGATATGTTGGGCTATATGAAATTCTCGAGAATATCAATTCAGTAACCTACCAAGTGGCCCTACCTCTGGTAATGGAGCATATGCACAATGTTTTTCACGTATCTATGCTTCGAGGGTATTTAAGAGATCCATTCCATGTCATTGAACCAATACATGTGCTTTTGAAAGATGACTACACCTATGAGGAGAGGCCAATACAGATTGTTAATCGTAGAATCAAAAGACTAAGGAACAAAGAAATCCCATTGGTAAAGGTTGATTGGCAGAATCATGGAGGAACTTATGCAACCTGGGAAACAAAAGAAGACATGATGAAAAGATACCCCGAACTGCTTCCTTTAGACCCAGTGTTCTTCCAGATTGAAGGTAACTTGAGTTTGGAGGACCAAACTCTTTAAGGGGAGAAGACTATAACAACCCTGACCCATGATTAACGTTAATCCATGCTTAATTATGCTTAACAAGTAATTAAGAAAAAATCCTGAGTTAATTACATGCGCATTGCATTATTTTATGTTTGTATCTGTTTAACATAGAAAGATCTGTTCATGCTTTTATTTTGGTCTGCGAATTGAAGGCCGTATCGGCATCTAATTCAGAAATTGACTTGGTATATGTGCTATTTGGAATTTTTAGAACATTATGGTAGGCTCAATTGAAATTCGATTCGGAACGATTAAATTAGATTAATTTAATACCCATTTGATTAGTTTTAATAAACCAACATTAAAGAAGCCTATATAAGGCTCCATATAAGCCGCACTCAACTCTTTTTCTTCATTGTCAAACATATTTGAGCTATCACACACACACAAGCGTGTGAGAGGAAGGGACCAAGAGAGGGAGTTGAATTCAATAAGGTTTTGGCTTGGAAACTTAAGGAATTGGTGGTGTTGAACAAGACTTCTTAAGAATCAAAAGAATTAAGGCTTCTAGGTAAGAACTCAACCTTGCCACCTTGAAATTGAACTATTTAGTAAGAGAAACCAAAGAATTAAGCTATATGATACTAGAATTGAGCTTGAATGAAAGAAAATGGGTCATACCATGCATACATGTCCATTTCTTTACAAATTGAGCATGATTTCCAAGAATTCCCTCATACATGTCTTGAATTCACTTTGATTGTGAGAAATTATCAAGTTTCATGTTGTTTTGTAGCATTTGATCGTGTTATGAAAAGATTGAGTTCAAAGGAATTCATGCATGTCATGTTCATGGAACATTCATACATTTTAAGTTGAATTTTTGCACAATTGGCAAGCTATTAGGCCATGATTTCTTGAAATGATCTTTAATTTATGTTATTTTAAGAGTTTCCATGTATTTTCCCAGGTTTTGGCCTAGAAAAATCAAGTTTTGGTGCTTAAGGATTAAGTTTTGAACTTGGAGATCAAATCTGGAAATTGCAGAATTTGCATTTACACTCGAGCGTAGGAATCCATGCTCGAGCAACCACTCTGAGTGCGTGCACTTCCACTCGAGCGACCTGAAGTGCGCTCGAGCGTGAAATGCAAGCCCTCAAAAGTTCTTGTGTTTTGCAGCACGCTCGAGCGAGGGTCTGAGTCTTACGCTCAAGTAGGGATCGAGCGTTCGTTGAGCGTGAAAAACAAGTAACCAATACTTTTTCAAAGTTTGCAGACCGCTCGAGTGAAGGAAGTTACGCTCGAGCGAACCCTCACATTCTGCATGCTCGCTCGAGCGAGGAAAGCCACGCTCGAGCGGGGACCCTGTTTTTTGCAAGTTTTGAAAAATATTTTCTAATGTAATTTTGCATCCTCATTCCATCATAGGCATTCCTAGGCCATGATTAAGACACCATAATGAGGGTAGCATGTAGAAACACACTATAAATATAACGTAATGAGTTAGATATATTCCAACGTGTGTTTCAAAAGTGTTTTCGTTATGTGTTATGCAGGTCACGTGCCGTAAACCGTTTGATTAGTTTGCTCTGTCTGTCTGCACCCGAAGCCAACTGTGAGTAATAACTTAGTAAAGCTATGTTCAACTTTATTTATTTTCTGTATGATGAATTAAGATCTGTTTTCTGAAATGATATGTTCTGTACAATGAATGATTGTCCAATTTCTGACAATGTATTCGTGGCATCCTTAGCATCATGTAATATCTGTTAACTGTTACCCGGTATCGGACGTTCCATTATGGAACTTAATATGTCTGCACTTTGTTACCCGTACTGGAGGCTCCATTATGGGGCTCAGCATGTATCTATTCTTTGTTACCTGGATCCGGAGGTTCCTTTATGGAACTGGTTATTCATAACCACCATATGTTCTGCATCTGTTCTATATCTGTTCTGTTAGTGCTAATGGATGTACCACGTATGATTAAGCATGAACTCTGATTTCTGTATACGATTTGAACAAGAATATGAATCTGAATTATGATTTCTGAATCTAGTATGGACTTCATTCATTAAATCCTTTACTCCATTATTATTCACTGGGCTTTCACTCACTATTTATATTATGTGTGTAGGTGACCAGGCATGTGATCAGGGCCAGAGTTGACGACCTGGGATTCTGTTTTGTTAGCCACCCTTTGCGCCTCCCGAGGAGGTTCCGGGCCAAGTCAAGTCATGTGGCCATGTCTTTTAAACGTTCAATACTTTGTTTTCCCCTATTATTGAACAGTTTGCTTTTGGTTATTTGTACATGGGGTGACGTGTAATTACTGTACCTATGTGATGTCATGAGTATGCTTATAAAGTTTAAAATTATTTTGTCTCATGTATGTCTACACAGTTCAATGGATGTTGTATTTTGTATATTTGCTTCCGCAGCCCCTTGATTATGCGTTATTCTATTCAGAGGCCTTTGGTAATCCAAAGATTACTGGCCGGTTACGATGCTAAACCTATAGGGACGGGTTTGGGTCATGACAGAGTGGTATCAAAGCACATGTTATACCGCACACACGAGTCTATAAGAGCTATAGGATGTTCTAGAAAGAAGTAGGGGCATGAGTGTGTGGTGATCATTAAAAATGTGAAAACTGAATTTGAAATCTGGGCAAATAAATTGAAAGAAATGAATGAGATTATTCCTATGTTTATTATTATTTGGTGTCTCTATAGCAACATGGAGAATGCAAGGGGAAATGATACAAGTGAATCCTCAGAGGCTTGTATGAGCCGAATGGAACAGATGCTTGCAGCATTGACCGAAGCTATAACACAGCAGAGACAATAACCTTTGCTCCATCCGCCTCTGCCGGTATAAGTTAAACCTGATAATAATGACATTATCAACCTGACACAAAAATTCATGAAGATGAAACCGCCAACATTCTTCGGTGGAATAGAACGGTTGAAAGCGGAGACATGGTTGCTTGAGATGGAAAAATTGTTTGAAGTATTTCCCTGTACCGAGAGTCAGAAGGTTTTATTGGCCACTTATACTCTCAAAGACGAAGCTCAGAGATGGTAGTTACTGATTTGGAATACCAATGGAAACATGACGTGGGCTCGATTCAATGAGATCTTTTATGAAAAGTATTTCCCTCAATGTTTTCGGGACCAAAAAATGTTTGAATTCCAAGAACTCAAGCAAGGCAGAATGCCCGTAGCTGAGTACGAGGCTAAGTTCACTGAATTAGCCAGATTTGCTCCTCACATGGTGGACACAGACTATAAGAAACCCTGCAAATTTGAAGGAGGATTAGACTTAGACATATTTGATTGAGTAGGCGTATTGAAGTTTCCAACATATGTACAAGTCCTTGACAAATCCTTAATGGCGGAAGCTACCTTAGTCGCTATGAGACAAAGTAAGGCCCCAACAACAACAACAACATAATGGAGAGGAAAAAGGTCTGGGTATAGTTTTAGAAAAGGCCATTCTCATGTAAGTAAAAAGCAGAACACGGGGTCTACAAGCAGCTCGAGTTAGAGCAGTAGGCCTAATCCAGTTTGCCCTGATTGCAGAAGGAGGCATAAGGGTGTGTGTTACCGAGCATCCGATGCTTGTTTCCGATGTGGCAAGACAGGTCATGTAGTAAAAGATTGCCTGTTTGGGTCTGATAATACCAACCGCCCTATGGCGAGTTCAGCTAGGTTCGCCTCTACAGTCAAAACAAATACAAAAGCTAATACTGGGAAAGAACCTCTGAGATAGGGTCGAGTGTTTGCCTTAGTACCTGGTGACGTACAAAATACTGAAGCTATGGTGTCAGGTATACTCCCTATATGTTCTCAAAATGCATATGCACTGATAGATTCTGGTTCTACGCATTCTTTCGTATTGCTTGCTTTCTCTCGGAAATTAACTAGACCACTAGAACCTATGACATATGTGTTGTCTGTATCTACACTATCTGGGGATTCTATGATGTGTGCTTATGTTTATCCGGCATGTGATATTATGATCGGTGATATGACATTGTATGTTGATTTGTTGCCTTCAAACATTGATCATTTTGATTGTATTCTAGGTATGAACTGGTTGACTAAATATTGTGTCACCATTGACTGTGCAAGTAAATCTGTTGTGTTTAGACCACCTAGTATGCCTGAATTTATTTTTATTGGGAATAGGGTAGTTCCTCTCCCATACTTGATTTCGCCCATGAAAGCTGTGAAATTGCTTAGGAAAGGATGTAGGGGTTACTTGTGTTGTATACTGACCGCATCATCTGATAGTACTAATGTAGAAACTATTCCTGTTATTTGTGAATTTCCCGATGTGTTTCCAAAAGACTTGCCCAGAGACTTAGTTGATAAGGAAATTGAGTTCACTATTGAAGTGACACCGAGAACGCGACCTATTTCTAAGACCCCTTACCGAATGTCAATCTCAGAATTAAAAGAATTGAAAGCCCAACTTCAAGAACTGTTAGACAAGAAATTCATCCGTCCGAGCACTTCACCTTGGGGTGCTCCAGTTTTGTTTGTTAAAAAGAAGGATGAGTCCTTGAGATTATGTATAGATTACCGGGAATTGAATAAAGTAACCGTAAAGAACAAATACCCACTACCCCGAATATATGACCTATTTGACCAACTTCAGGGAGCCCAAGTGTTTTCTAAGATTGACCTTAGATCCGGGTATCACCAGTTAAAAGTCAAGGAAGAAGACATAGAGAAAACTGCATTCAGAACTAGATACGGGTACTATGAATTTTTGGTAATGCCATTTGGGGTAACTAATACACCTGCGGCGTTCATGGATTTAATGAATAGGGTGTTCAAACAATTCCTGGATGAATTTATTGTTGTCTTTATTGATGATAAACTGATTTACTCTAAAAACAGGGAAGAACATGAGAATCACCTTAGAATTGCCCTACAGATTTTAAGAGAAAAGAAGTTGTATGCAAAATTTTCCAAATGTGAATTCTGGCTCGACAGTGTGGCATTTTTGGGACATGTAATTAACAAGGACGGTATCTCTGTTGATCCTCAGAAAATTGAAGCCAATGTGAACTGGTCAAGACCAACTAATGTGTCAGAAGTAAGAAGTTTTCTGGGACTTGTAGGTTACTACAGAAGGTTTGTGAAAGATTTCTCGAAACTTGCCATGCCATTGACACAATTAACACAGAAAAATGTACCATTTGATTGGACCGATCAGCGGGAATCAGCCTTTCAGGAACCGAAGACTAGATTAATAACTGCACCAATTTTGGCATTGCCCAATGGGGCTGATGGGTTCTAGATATATAACAATGCTTTCTATAAAGGCTTGGGATGTGTATTAATGCAGAATGGGAAAGTGATTGCTTATACCTCTTGACAACTCTGCCCACATGAAAAGAACTACCCAACTCATGACCTGGAATTAACAACTGTCGTCTTTGCTTTGAAGATTTGGCGACATTATCTGTATGGCGTGACTTGTGAAGTATATACAGACCATAAAAGTCTTAAATATTTCTTCACCTAAAAAGAATTGAATATGAGACAGAGGAGATGGTTAGAATTAATAAAAGATTATGACCTGCACATTTTGTATCATCCAAGGAAGGCAAATACTGTTGCAGATGCTTTGAGCTGAAAATCCATTTTGAATTTGTCATGTTTGCTCACTAACCAGAAGGAATTGTTATGTGACCTAGAAAAGAATGAAATTGAGATTGCGATGTGAGAACATGAAGGAATCTTAGCTACTATTTCTGCTCAACCTGCAATCATTGAAAAAATTAGAGAGAAACAACTTGAAGATGAGTTCTGGAAAAAGACTGTGAAAGAATTTGACTCAAAGCCGAAGCCGGGGTTTGTGTTTGAGAATAATGTGTTGAGATTTCAGAATAGACTTTGTGTACCAGATTTCTTTGATTCAAGAAAGCGTGTTATGATTGAAGCTCATAGCTCCAAATTTGCCATGCATCCAGGGAGCACAAAGATGTATCATGACATAAGACAGAACTTCTGCTGGCCTGGAATGAAGAAAAGTATTGCCGACTTTGTAGCTAAATGTTTGCACTGCCAACAAGTTAAAGCTAAACATCAACGACCCGCTGGATTACTTTAGCTGCTTCCAATACCGGAATAGAAATGGGAACATATTACTATGGATTTTGTGGTCGGTTTGCGTCGTTCTTCTCGAGGTATGGATTCTATTTGGGTCATTGTTGATTGTTTAACTAAATCTGCTCACTTTTTACCTGTCAAATCTTTGTAAAATGCAGATAAGTTGGCTACTTTGTATGTCAATGAGATTGTGAAATTACATAGAGTTCCAGTGTCCATAGTATCTGACAGAGATCCCAAGTTTACTTCAAGATTCTGGCAGAGTTTGTAACAAGCTTTGGGGACTGAGCTGAGACTGAGTAGTGCTTATCACCCACAGACAGATGGCCAATCCGAACGGACCATTCAAACATTGGAGGACATGTTACGGATATGTGTATTAGACTTTCAAGGGAATTGGGAGGCCTACCTTCCTTTAGTCGAGTTTGTGTACAATAACAGCTACCATTCAAGTATTGGGATGGCTCCTTATGAAGCTTTCTATGGAAGAAAATGTCGTTCTCCTATCTGTTGGGCAGAAGTAGGTAACAGGCCACTGTTGGGCCCAGAACTTGTGCAAGAAACGACTGAGAAAGTGAATCTGATTCAGCAACACTTGAAAACTGCACAAAGCAGCCAAAAGAGTTACGCTAATGACCGAAGAAGAGACAGGGAATATGAAGTCGGGGATCACGTGTTTATGAAAGTAACTCTGATGAAGGGCCAAACGCGATTTGGGGTGAAGGGAAAGTTGGCACTAAGATATGTTGGGCCATATGAAATTCTCGAGAATATCAATTCAGTAACCTACCGAGTGGCCCTACCTTTGGTAATGGAGCATATGCACAATGTTTTTCACGTATCTATACTTCAAGAGTATTTGAGAGATCCATTCCATGTCATTGAACCAATACATGTGCTTTTGAAAGATGACTACACCTATGAGGAGAGGCCAATACAGATTGTTAATCGTAGAATCAAAAGACTAAGGAACAAAGAAATCCCATTGGTAAAGGTTGATTGGCAGAATCATGGAGGAACTTATGCAACCTGGGAAACAAAAGAAGACATGATGAAAAGATACCCCGAACTGCTTCCTTTAGACCCAGTGTTCTTCCAGATTGAAGGTAACTTGAGTTTGGAGGACCAAACTCTTTAAGGGGAGAAGACTATAACAACCCTGACCCATGATTAACGTTAATCCATGCTTAATTATGCTTAACAAGTAATTAAGAAAAAATCCTGAGTTAATTACATGCGCATTGCATTATTTTATGTTTGTATCCGTTTAACATAGAAAGATCTGTTCATGCTTTTATTTTGGTCTGCGAATTGAAGGCCTTATCGGCATCCAATTCAGAAATTGACTTGGTATATGTGCTATTTGGAATTTTTAGAACATTATGGTAGTGTAGACACCCCATTTTTGATCGCCTTTAAGACTTGGACGCGACTGATGGTTTTGAAAGATGTGTAGGGGAAAGGTTCAGTTTCTTCGGCAAGGAGAGAGTCAAAGCTCAACTTCATACCTCTTTTTGGACCAAAACAATCTTAATCAAAAGATTTTAGACCTTAAAAACCTCTCTTTCAAAACGTTTTTGAAATAAAGTTTTTACGATGTTCCGATGCTCGCATTTTGTCAAATGTTGCGCTTTTCGGTAAACCGAGCAAGGACAAAGTGAAAATAAATGAAAGAGAGATGAAATATTTGAAAAATATTTCAAAACACCTTACTTAGGGGGTTTGGAGTTGAAGAAAAGAGGAGAAGAGGGAAGAAATCCAGTTGGGGGAGAAAATGGGCATGAACCGTTAAGAAAGAGTCGAACAGCCCTCGCCGAATCGGACCTATTCATTTGCATACTTGGAATCAAGCTATGAGGCCACCACTGTTGGAAATAATACTTCCGGGGCTTCATTTTTCACTCAAGAATCTCTGAAATCCAATTCCGGACGGGGAAGATATAGTTGATTGAAGTAGGGCATCACTCCGGTTGGACCGAAATCTGCGCGGCTTCACCAAAAAGGGCATAACTTTTTCTACAGAAGGAATTTTAATACAAGGTTTGCGCCATTGGCAAGATAACTTCCGGGGCTTCAATTTGGACACTTGAACGGCCACCATTAGACCTCCCTACCACCCACCGGCCACTTTTCTTTCCGGCAGCCTTTTTTTTGGTCCTGAAAGTAGCAGGCCGGCCAGAAAATATAGCAGGCCGGTCACCTAGCTGGTGAAATGACTTTTTTGCCCTTTTTAGCTAGCCGGCCATAACCCCCTCCCCAAGTATGTCCTAGAAGTGAATTTTGTTTTCCTCTAGGCCTTATGTCCGAGGGTTTGGCCTTTTGGGGGGAAACTTGAATTGTTTTCCCCCCCATTTTTCCCCCTCTTTTCCACCCTTTTTGTCTATATAACCAGCACTCCCAGCTGGTTTTAGGGGTTAGAAATTTTTTCTTTGTGCCTCATATGTTGCATCTCTCCCTCTCTACATCCTAACCCTCAAAACCCTTAAGTTCCTACACCATTTCTACACCACCACCTAGCACCACACCACCACCTCCATTCCAGCCACTTGGAGCTGATTTCCAGAGCTGAGGAGCACCATTTCTTGTGCCAAGAGGTTGTCAAAGATCGGTCTACAAGGGTGAGTCATTTTTCCCCTCTTTTGAGTTCATTTTTGCATGCTTTCTTAACCATTCTTGCTTACACTTTTGGGATTCGACCCTAACTAAAAATAGCATTTTTTTGAGTTCTTTTTCATGTTTGTTTAAGGGTCTCTCACTTTTTGAGGCTTCCTTTTTGCACTTGCTTCTTTACCTCTCTTGTATGCCTATTTCTTGTGTAGTATTTTTGGCCTATGTGTAAACTGTTTTGAGCTCTATCATAAAATGTAAAGTGGCTTATTTTGATCCCTTCTTCAACATTGTTGAAGGGCTCATCACTGTTTGAGGCTTCCATTTGCCACTTGCCTTTATATCCCTCTTTTGGCCTTATTTTTGCATGATTTGTTAGCCCTTTGTGTTTGTATTTTTGGACTCTAGTCTGAACTGTAAATAGCCTTATTTTGACCCCCTCTTCATGTTTTATCAAGGATCTTTTTCTGTTTGAGGCTCCCGTTTTACACTTTGTGTTTAAATCTCTTTTTAGGCCTTATTTTGCATAGTATTTTAAGCTTGCTTGTGCACTGTTTTGGGCTCAGTTTTAAACTGTAAAGTGCTTCAGTTTGAGCCCCTCTTCAACTTTGTTGAAGGGATCTTAGCCATTTAGGGCCAGCAGATGCCACTTGCTTCATTACCCCTCTTTCGGGGCCATTTTTGCATGCTAGTTTAGTCCTATTTGTGTTCATTTTTTGGCCTTGCTTAAAACTGTAAATATGCTTGTTTTGGGTCTTCCTTGAATCTGTCTTCACATTTCATGTTCAAATAATGCATGTTTTGTATAGCTATAGGCCAATGCATATGCCTAGTTTTGTGTTTCGGGTTCATTCCGTGCATCGGGTGTCGTATTGCCATGTTTCGGGGCTGTTTTGCATCGTATTTCGGTACTGAAATTTGCATGCTTGTATGCCATATTCCATGCCTTGCCATGTCTTGTTAGAGTGGCATTTTGTGCCTTAGGGTCGATCCTCGGTTTGCGTGCATGCGTGCGCGCATCTCGAGTTGTCTCATTTTCATCGTATGGCTACTAATGTGAGTGTGGCTGAGGTCCACTCATGTTGATGTAAGTCCATTGTGCATTGAGTATGCCATTTCATTTTATAGCATTGCGTATGCTAGGTTGTATGTTAGAGCATTGCGTATGCCTTGTTACATCGTGCATTGTGTATGCCGTCTTATAGCATTGTGCATGCTAGGTTGTATATTAGTTGCATTCATGCATGTCATGCATATTGCATTGTGCTTGGGATAGGAGTTAGCCCGAGCACGGGAAACGAGGGACGTTTCGTACTTCGAGTGACGGAACGTGTCTCAATTCCCTGTCACCGACACTCCGGATTATCCATGATGGGGTTTAGGTCTTGTTGTGTCCACATTTTTGGTTCATTTTTTGTGGAGACCTTATTTTCATAGTTAGGAAG
>NW_021027678.1:167440-187464 GCF_004153795.1 Camellia sinensis
GGGTAACAATACCGCATCCTTAGTTCACGTGGCCCTCGCCCAGGGGTAACAATATCGTGGCCAATATGCATGTGGCCCTCGCCCAAAGGTAACAATACTGTAACTTATACTCATGTGGCCCTTGCACCGGGGTTAACAATACCGAGGTTTATGTTCATGTGGCCCTCAACTGGGGGTGACAATACCATGGTTACTTGTGTACAAGTTGTGGACCTATGTGATCGTCGGTACCGACTATGCAAGAATTGATATGATATGATAGCTAAATAGATGTACCACATATAACTGCTATAATAAGTATGCGAATATGAATTTGTATCTAATATGAAATCTATTATGGGACATCATTCATTAATTCTTTACTCCGTTATTATTCACTGAACTTCCACTCATTATTTATATTATGTATGTAGGTGAGCAGGTGCATGACCAGGTCTAAGTTGCTGCCTGGAGTCTCTGTTTTTGTCAGCCAGCTGTTGTGCCTCCAATGGAGGTTTCCTTTTGTGATCAGTCATGTTTATGTAGCACCCTATGAACAAGTTTCTTTCGATTATTGTATCTGTGTTTCAGGATAAGTTCCCTTTTGGCTATATCTGTAATGTATGTAACGTAAGACTAATTTTTTTTGACGTCACAAATTTCTATATAAAGTTTTGAGATTATCTGTCCCATGTATATCTGCACAACTCTATGGACTATATATGTTTCTATATTTACTACAGCCCCTTATTATACGATAATCTGTTCAGAGGCCTTTGATAATCCAAGGATTACTGGCCAGTTACGATGCTAAACCCATTGGGGCGGGTTTGGGTCGTGATAGAGTGGTATCAGAGCACGAGTTATACTGCACGCACGAGTCCATATGAGCTATAGGATTTCCTAGTAAGAGTTAGGGACATTTCACCTGCATGTGTGAGTGTGTGTGTTAATTTTGGTAAAGGTGAAAACTGAACCTGACCATGAACACATGAAACTGAAATAAATGAACTGAGATTAAATGATCTGAACATTGTGAAAATGACTATTTGCCTATGTTTATAAGTGCTCTGTTTACCTATAGCAAATGAAAAATACAAGAAGTGATAGTACAACAGAATCCTCAGAGGCTCGCATGAGCCGAATGCAACAAATGCTCGCAGCCTTAACTGAAGCAATGACACAGCAGCAAAGACAACAACCATTGCCTCATCCACCTCCGCTAGTACAAAATGAGTTAGATAATAATGATATAATCAACCTGACACAGAAGTTCAACAAAATGAAGCTGCCAATCTTTTTGGGTGGGATTAAGCCGTTGAAGGCTGAAACATGGCTGCTATATTTAAGGTGTTTCCGTGCTTGGAAATTCATAAAGTTCTTTTGGCCACCTATACATTGAAAGAAGAAGCTAGACATTGCTGGTTGCTTATCCGAGATAATAGTAGGACTATGACGTCGAGCCAGTTTAAGGTGATCTTTTATGAGAAATATTTCCCTTAGTGCTTTCAGGACCGAAAGGTTTCTAAATTCTAAGAACTTAAGTAAGGGAAGATGTTCATAGCTGAGTATGAGGCTAAGTTCACCGAGTTGGCCAAATTTGCTCCTCATATGGTGGACACAAATTACAAAAAGGCCCGAAAATTTGAAGGAGGATTAGATCTAGGCGTGTTCGATCGAGTAGGCGTTCTAAAGTTGCCTACATATGTGGAAGTACTTAATAGAGCATTGATGGCAGAGGCCATTTTAGCAGCAAAGAAACAAACTCCATCTCCAACAACTAAATGAAAGGGTAAAAGATCCGGATTTAATTTTAAGAAGGGTCGATCATTTTCAAAAAGGCAGAATACAGGATCCTCCAGTAGCTCTAGTCAGAATAGTGGATCTATTCCAAACTGTCCCGATTACAGAAGAAAGCATAAAGGCACTTGTTATCGTGCCTCAGGTGCTTGTTTTTAGTGTGGCAAGACTGGTACATGGTTAGAGATTGTTCGCTGAGATCTGACGATGTTAATGATCCTGCAGTAAGTTCAGCCGGGTCTGCTTCAGTAGCAAGGTCAAATGCAAGAACTACTGCCAAGAGTAACACTGGAAATGAGACCCTACGATAGGGGAGAGTATTCGCACTAGTAGCTAGGGATGTACAGAACACCGAGTTTGTGGTATCAGGTATAATTTCCATCTGTAACCAAAATGCATATGTCTTGATAGATTTTGGTTCTACATACTCGTTTGTATCGCATGCCTTTTCTCAAAAATTGACTACACCTTTAGAACCCATGAATTATTTACTGTCTGTATCTACACCATCTGGGGGTTCTATGGTATGTAATTATGTTTATCCAGCATGTGAAATAGTAATTGGTGATGTGACACAGTATGCTGATTCATTGCCATTGGATATTGACTATTTTGATTGCATACTGGGTATGGATTGGTTGACGAAGTATTATGCTACTATTGATTGTGTGAATAAATCCATTGTGTTTCGACCTCTGAGGTTACCTGAATTTGTGTTTGCCGGAAATGGGGTAGTTCCTCCACCGTATCTGATCTCTGTCATGAAAGCCAAAAGATTGCTGTGAAAAGGGTACCGAGGTTATCTATGTTGTGTTTTGATTCTAAATGCTGATAATGCTAATGTTGAGGACATCTTTTTAGTTAACGAGTTTCCTGATGTATTCCTAAATGATTTGCTCGGAGATTTAATTGATAGGGAAATTGAGTTTACTATTGATGTTGGACCTAGAACACAACTGATTTCTAAGACCTCTTACTGAATGTCAACCTCTGAATTGAAAGAATTAAAAGTTTAACTCCAAGACTTGCTAGACAAGAAATTTATCTGACCAAGCACTTCACCTTAGGGTGCTTCAGTTTTGTTCGTTAAAAAGAAAGATAGGTCCCTAAGGTTATGTATAGATTACCGGAAATTGAATCGAGTAACTATCAAAAATAAATATCCATTGCCCCGAATAGATGATTTGTTTGACCAACTCCAAGGAGCCTAAGTTTTTTTTAAAAATTGACCTTAGATCCAGTTACCCCAATTGAAAGTTAAAGCCGAAGACATAGAGAAAATCACATTCCGGACTAGCTATGGGCACTATGAGTTTTTGGTGATGTCGTTTGGGGTAACTAATGCACTCGCAACTTTTATGGACCTAATGAATATGGTGTTCGAACAATTTCTTGATGAGTTTGTTGTTGTGTTTATTGATGATATACTGATTTACTCCAAAAGCAGGGAAGAACATGAAAGTCATTTGAGAACTGCCCTACAGAGTCTGAGAGAGAAGAAATTGTATGCAAAACTTTCCAAATGTGAATTTTGGCTTGACAGCGTAGCAATTCTGGGATATGTGATCAACAAAGATGACATATCAGTGGATCTACAAAAAATTAAAGCCATTGTAGACTGACCAAGACCAACCGATGTGTTAGAAATTAGAAGTTTTCTAGGGCTTACAGGTTACTACTGCCAATTTGTGAAAGACTTTTCAAAACTTACTATGCCATTGACACAGTTAACACAGAAAAACATGTCATTTGATTAGACTGATCAGCGGGAGTCAACCTTCCAAGAATTGAAGACTAAATTGATAACTGCACTTATCTTGACATTGCCTAACAGAACCGATGGGTTTCAGATTTATAGTGATGCTTTCTATAAAGGTTTGGGGTGTGTGTTAATGTAAAATGGGAAGGTAATTGCATATGCTTCTCGGTAACTCCGACCGCATGAAAAGAACTATCCAACACATGATCTTGAATTAGCAGCTATGGTGTTTGCTCCAAAAATTTGGTGATACTATCTGTATGGTGTGACTTGCGAGGTGTATACCGACCATAAAAGTTTGAAATATTTCTTCACCTAAAAGGAACTGAACATGAGACAACAGAGATAGCTAGAATTGATCAAAGATTATGACTTGCAAATTCTGTATCATCCAGGGAAAGCAAACCCCGTTGCAGATGCATTGAGTAGAAAGTCACTTGGGAATTTGTCTTGTTTGCTCACTGGTCAAAGAGAGTTATTATGTGACTTGGAAAAGAATGAGATTGAAATTGTATTGCATGAACATGGCGTGATCTAGACCGCCATTTCTGCTCAACCTGTAATCATTGACGAGATTAGAGAGAAACAACTGCAAGATGAATTTCTGAAAAAGGTTGTGGATGAAATAGACTCAAAACCAAAGCTAGGATTTGTACAGAAGAACAATATGCTGAAATTCCAAAATAGACTTTGTGTTCCAGATTGTTTGAATTTGAGAAAACGTGTTATGACTAAAGCCTACAACTCTAAATTTTCTATGCATCTAGGAAATACAAAGATGTACCATGACTTGAAACAAAATTTCTGGTGGCCGGGAATGAAGACAAACATTGCTGATTTTGTGGCTCGATACTTACATTGCCAACAAGTTAAAGCTAAACATCAACGACCTGCTGGATTAGTACAGGCGCTTCCAATACCAAAATGGAAATGAGAGCACATTACTATGGACTTCATTATGGGATTGCCTCGTTCTTCTCGAGGTATGGATTCTATTTGGGTAATAGTTGATCATTTGACTAAATCTGTTCATTTCCTACCTGTGAAAGCTTTTTATAATGCGGATAAGCTAGCTAACCTATATGTAAATAAGATTGTGCGATTACACGATGTGCTAGTGTCTATTGTATCTGATAGAGATCCTAAGTTCACTTCAAGATTCTGGCAGAGTCTACATTAAGCTTTGGGGACTGAATTGAGACTAAGCAGTGCTTATCACCCACAGAAAGATGGCCAATCTAAACGGACCATTCAAACATTAGAAGACTTGTTACGGATGTGTGCCTTATATTTCCAAGGCAGTTGGGAAACCTACTTACCATTGGTCGAATTTGTGAATAACAATAGCTACCATTCTAATATCGGCATGGCTCCTTATGAAGCTTTATATGGTATAAAGTGTGGTTCTCCGATTTGCTGGATTGAAGTAGGTGATAGACCCTTGTTGGGATCGGAACTGGTGCAAGAAACAACCGAAAATGTGAAATTAATTCAATAGAGATTGAAAACTGCACAAAATCGCCAAAAAAGTTATACGGACGTCCGAAGAAGAGATTGGGAATATGAAGTCGGGGATCATGTATTTATCAAGGCAACTCCTATGAAAGGTCAAGTGCGGTTTGGTGTAAAGGGCAAGCTAGCACCGAGATATGTTGAGCCATATAAGATTTTAGAGAAGATCAATCCGGTGACGTATGGAGTAGCCTTACTGTTAGTCATAGAGCATATGCATGATGTTTTTCACGTATCTATGATTCGAGGGTATTTGAGAGATCCATTTCATGTGATTGAACCAACTCATGTTTTTCTAAAAGATGATATTACTTATAAGGAATGACCAATTCAGATTGTGAATGGCTGGATTAAAAGATTGAGGAACAAAGAAATCCCATTGGTGAAAGTGGATTGACAGAACCACGGGGGGACATATGCAACATGGGAGACCGAAAAAGACATGATAAAGAGATACCCTGAATTATTTCCTTTGGATCCAATATTCTACCAAAACGAAAGTAATTTGAGTTTAGAGGAACAAACTCTTTTAAGGGAGAAGACTATAATAACCCCAACCCATGATTAACCATTAAACCATGATTAAGAATACTTAATAAGTAATTAAGATGAAATCTTCAGTTAATTATATGCGCATTACATTATTTGTGTTTATATCTGTTAGCTGTAGGAATATCTATTTGTGTCTCTGTTTTGTTCTGCAAATTGAAGGCCTTATTGGCATCCGATCATGAAATTGACTTGAATTATGTGTTAGTTGGAATTTTTAGAACATTATGGTAAGTTTAATTGAAATTCGATTCGGAGCAAAATAATTAGAATAAAACAGTGCAAATTTGTTTAAGTTAAGTCAAACTTTATTAAGTTCCCTATTTGAGCCTATATAAGGTATAGATATCACTTTGAGACATCTTCTTTTCATCACTTTGAGCCTAAAACATGAGAGAGAGGAATGGACCAAGAGAGTTTGGGATCAAACTTTGAGTTTTGAAAGGAAATTGCTAGGAGATTAGAGAATTACTTAAGAGCATCACCAAACCTTAAAGAATTGAAGACTTTAGGTGAGATTCTTATCTTTAAGCTTTGTATTCAAGACATATGTGATAGTGTTCAAGATAGTAAGATGGCTTAACATGAGAATTGAACTTAGATTAAGGAATTTGGGAAAAATCATTGTATGCATGCATAAGTCATGAAGTTTTGAGTTTAATTTCAAGAATTTCAACATGCATGTGTTCATCTTGCCTTTGGTTTGAGAATTCATGAAGTTTACAACCAAATTATCTCAATAGTTTAGGATTTGGAAGCTTTGAAGTCAAGAACTTCTATGCATGACATGTTTTCAACATTTCAAGTTTGAGTTTGAGCAATTCACATGCTTTTGGGCCTTGATTTTATGAAATTGCTTTCATTTCAAGAAGTTATAAGTTTATCTATATGCTTTCTCAACTTTGGGCTCAAAAAGATGTGTATTGAAAAGTTAAAGATGGGTTTTGCAGTTTAGAGGTGTATCTGGAAATTCCAGAATTCGTTAACATATCCAAGTACTCAATTTTGATTTCTGAACTCATATAGGTCGGTAATTTCAATTTTAAATCCGTAACTCAACAGATAATGCTTCAATTCCAAAAGATATAATTAAATTAAAACACCTCTTCCCATAGTTAAATACAGATGATTTCTTATATGCATTTTGGGGTCATTACATTTCAAGTTTGAGTTTGAGCAATTCACATGCTTTTGGGCCTTGATTTTACGAAATTGCTTTAATTTCAAGAAGTTATATGTTTATCTATATGCTTTCTCAACTTTGGGCTCAAAAAGATGTGTATTGAAAAGTTAAAGATGGGTTTTGCAGTTTAGAGGTGAATCTGGAAATTCCAGAATTCAACCTCACTAACGACAAATCCTGCGTTCAAGCGACTACCTTTGTTTTTGCACTTTCGCTCGAGCGACCAAAAGTTGGCTCAAGCGTAAAATGCATGCTCCCAGTAGTTTATAATATTTGCAGACCGCTCAAGCAATAAGATTTGCGCTCGAGCGAGGACCTCAGTCTCACGCTCGAGCGACCGTCGAGCGTGCATCGAGCGGAAAAATTAAGCAACCAGTACTTTTGCACAGTTTACAGAGTGCTCGAGTGAAATAAGTTGCACTCAAGTGATCACTCACATTTTTGGACCTTCGCTCGAGCGAAGGAAGTTGCGCTCGAGCGACCACTTACATTTTTGGACCTCCGCTCAAGTGAAGGAAGTTGCGCTCGAGCGAGGCCCCTGTTTTCAGCAAATTTGGCTAAGTGTTGAACAACGTGTTTTGGCATCCTCATTACATCCTAGTCATTCCTAGACCAAGGTTAAGACATAATAATGAGGATAAAGGCTAGAAACACACCAAGAATGAAATGAAAGAAGTTATGTGCGATCCAAGCGTGTGTTTCATTATATATATCTGTTACGTTGATGTAGGTCACGCTCCGTAAGCCATTTATTACTTTGCTCTGTCTGTTTGCATCTGGAGCCACATATGAGTAATAACTCTGTAAAGCAATGTTTAATTATATGTATTTTTCGACTGATATGATACGATTTGTTTTCTGAAATGTTATTTTATGAATCATGAATGAATGTCTATTTTTTTGAAATGTATTTGTGGCATCCTTAGTTCATGTGGCCCTCACCCGGGGGTAACAATACCGTGGCTAATATGCACGTGGCCCTCCCCTAGGGGTAACAATACTGTGGCTTATACTCATGTGGCCCTTGCCCGGGGGTAACAATACCGAGGTTTATGTTCACGTGACCCTCGCTTGGGGATAGGGGTGAGCATGGTCCGGATTGGGATAAAACCAGGACCAATCCGTTGTCTATGGTTTTTGAAAAATTAGAACTAATCCAATCTGTTTAAATCATGGAACCAATCCGAACCAATCCATTTAAACACGGATTGGATCGGTTTAGGACCACGGATTCACATAATTAAATAACAAAAAAAAAATATAAAACATTTTAATTTCATAAAAACATAAACATAACATCATATTAGTTCCATAATAGCGACATACTGTTCTAGAATTTAAATAACCATAAGAAAACTAGTTCCACCATAAGTTTTTAGACCATTACAAATTAAAACTAAAAACCAACAAACAAAAGTAATAAAAGAAGATATTATGCAAGTTTAGGTTTGGGTTTAGGTTTTATATGGAATAAGAGAAGATATTATGCGGGAGGTTGTATAATAAATATAGGCTATTTGTATACGGCCCGGATCGATTCCAATCCGGAACCGTGGAGTTTAATTCGGAACCGATCCTTGGACTATGGATTTTTAATTTTTCAATCTGGAACTGAACTAGGGATTCAAAAAATCAATCCAAACCTACTGGATCGGACTGGACCGGATCGGATTACTAATTTTATGAATATTTTGCTTAGCTCTACCTGGGGGTAACAAGACCATGGCTACTTGTGCACAAGATGTAGACCTATGTGGTCGTCGGTACCGACTATGCAAGAATTGATATGATATGACAGCTAAATGGATGTACCACATATAACTGCTATGATTTCTGGTTAAGTATGCGAATCTGAATTTGTATCTGATATGAAATCTGTTATGGGACATCATTTATTAATTCTTTACTTCGTTATTATTCACTGGGCTTTCGCTCACTATTTATATTATGTATGTAGGTGAGTAGGTGTGTAACCAGGCCTAAACTGTTGCCTGTAGTCTCTGTTTTGTCAGCCAGCTGTTGTGCCTCCAGTGGAGGTTCCATTTTGTGATCAGTCATGTTTATGTAGCACTCTATGAACAAGTTTCTTTCGACTATTGTATCTGTGTTTCGGGCTAATTCCCTTTTGGCTATATCTGTAATGTATGTGACGTAAGACCACTTTTTTTTGACGTCACAAATTTGTATATAAAGTTTTGAGATTATCTGTCCCATGTATGTCTACACAGCTCTATGGACTATGTATGTTTCTATATTTGCTTTTATAGCCCTTTATTATACGATAATCTATTCAGAAGCCTTTGGTAATCCAAGTATTACTGGCCGGTCGCGATACTAAACTCATAGGGGCGGGTTTAGATTGTGATAGTGCCAACCCACTAAGCCAACCACTTGAGGTTAGATTTTGTTTGATTATAAGTGATGGCAGGAGTCAGATTGACCCAAATCAAAATAGTTTACATAAAAAATTAATATAATTATAAAGATAGTGGTCAATTGTTTTTTTTTTTTTAAAGGATATTCTAGAAGTAAAATAATTTACTCTTTCTTTTTCAATTTTCAAAATACTTTAGTGTCGTGTAATATCACTTTATGATGTGATCATGTAAGGTTGTAGATTTTACTCATATGGAAATGGAGTTAGATATGTTGTGGTGTTTATTTATCTTGTTATGGGTAGAGTTTGTATTTACTTGTTTATTTGTTCCAAAGTTTGGGATTGATGTATTGATGGACGGGCTATGGTTGTCAAGCTTGAGGTATTGTAATTTGATGTAATGTTTTTTATATAGGTAATTAATTTTCTATTGGATGATTGGAAAAAAAATAAAAAATCACATGAAGGAAGAAAAAGATTTTAGGAACTCACAAAATTTTATTTGATTACTGATTGTAAATTATGTTTGGATCATAAATTTAAGTAAAAATTTAAAAAAAGAAAAAAGAAAAAGAAAATATAAATAAAATATTTTTTTTCACTTTTTTTCAAATTCTTATTCAAATACAAACTTAACATCTCACACAACACTAATCCATAGGTATTTATTTTATTTTATTTGTGCTTTGTAGGTTTTGACAGCCTGAAAAACTTTGCCACCAAAAAAACAACAAAAGAAAGAACAAAGAAATACGTACGTGTCTAGGGAGGTTGTTGTGAGCTCCACTTATTGAAGTCACATGTAGCATTTGCACCAGCTATTGATGCTATTGTACACCATTCATTCATGTACATTCCACACTAGTACTTAAGTGGGGGTGCATGCTACACACATGCTTATTTAGACCATCCATTGATGTACATTCCACACTAGTACTTATGTGGCAGTGCATGCTACACACAAATGCTTATTTTAGACCATTCATTGATGTACATTCCACACTAGTACTTATGTGGAGGTGCATGCTACACACAAATGCTTATTTTAGAAATTCTGTCAAAAGTCAGTTTTTTTAATTTTTTAATCATATTATCTCTCTATTTTTTTATATATATTTTTTAAAAATTCAAAAAAAACCAAAAAAATCAACTTTAAAAAATAAAATAGGGTGTGCATCCCTCTAGTCTAGATCTGAAATTAGAGGGTGTTGTTAACACTTGTGAAATTTATTATAGATTCTATTTTCATGATTCGCATTTGTTTTTGTAAAATTTTTTGCATTCATTATTTGTGAAAAAAAAAATTAAATTAATTTGATAATCGTAGCTTGTTCATTTTATTATTTTCGTTATCAAGAAAAATAGATGGTCAACTTTTAAATACGAACTTATCGTCTATTTTTTATTTTAGACAAACGTGATGAATTGAAAATGTTACAATTATCCTATCAACTTAATTTTTTTAAGAATGATATACACAAAAGACCACAATTCAAATTATTGAGGCAAAACCCGTAATGAACTGCACAAATCTAAACAGCACCATGTAATCTACATTTTAAACTGAAGGCAATATGCTCCCAACAAAATAATATTAGAAAACATTAATTATTGTATCAATAAACATTTTAACTTGTTAGGCACAGCCTGTTGTGTGGGGCTTCTCCTAGCTTATTTTGATAATTTAAATTATTTTTATTGTAAGATTTATTAAATTCATTATTCATAAAAAAAAAAATTAAGTTAATTAGATATTTGTAACCTTATAATAACAAAACCATATTTATTTTCTATTAAAAACAAACTATTAGCATGATTTTGATGATTTTAAAAAAAATTACGGCTGTGATTGAGGCCTCGAAAATGAGGCTCGAAATTGCCTCGAATGCAATTTTTTTTTTTTCTGGGCTAATACATTGCAAATAATAATAATAATAATAATAATAATAATAACAAGCAAAGCATCAACCCAGCAAAAAAAAAAAAAAAAAAATTGGAGCCAAATTTGAGCCAAAAAATTTGAGGCCTCAATCATTAATCAAAAAATTATAGATCATGGGTTTACATATATCTGATTAACTTAATTTTATTTTTTTTTTAAATGATATGTTTAACTTGATTCATCAAGTGGTTGATCTCACATGCATATTTTGTATCTTAGGCCTCATTTGACAAGTGACTTTTTTAGTCAAAAAATCAAAAAGTCACTAAAAAAGTCAAAAAGCCAGCAACCTATACCAAAAAGTCAAAAATTTTCTTTTCTCTCTACTTTTTGCACATCTTTTCGTAAAAAGTCAAAAAGTCATCCCAAACATATTAGGTTTTTTTACATCACATTTTAGTCAAAAAATTAAAAAATCACTAAAAAATCATGTTCCCAAACGAGGCCTTAATTAATATATTTGTTGATCCATTAATTAATATTTCTAATATTGTTATAATATAAATATATCTATACATATTATTCCAGACTCATTTGCAATATTGTTACATTTGGCACTATGAATCCAGTGTGAGAATATATATATATATATATATATATATTTTTAAATGAGAAGCCTTGAACCGACAATTTTAGATAAAATATCCATTATATAATCATTGAAGTGGAGTCCACACCAAGTGATTGTGTGAATGCTATTTGTTAATTGTTCCTTGTGCAACAAACCAAGTGACAGAATATTCCTGAAAAAAAACAATTTTACCCTTCTCATTATATGAACAAAGTTATTAAATTGAAATAGTCATTATATATACAAAGAGATAGAAAGCTAATTACCTCACATTAATTGTTTTCGATGCATGCATTTTATGGGATTTTGGTTTTCATGTTTTAATTGTGTTAATTTATTAGTTCTTGAAATATGAAATCTATGCTTCAATTTTGTCAATCTAGTTCAAATGGTTCTAATGTATTAATTTTGATTTTTTTGTTTTTCTTTAAATGTAGATCGAACAAAAAATAAAAAAGATTTATGAAAATAATAATAATTTATATTTTATTTCTTTTCTCACCTTTTTTTTTCTTCATAAATTTCTTAAATACAAGATCCAAATGCAACTAAAATATTCAATTTTATCCTAGGTTTCCCATCCCACAAACTATAGTCATGGTAGTTCTTTTTTTTTTTTTTTTTTTTTGGTACAACGGAAAGTAAACAAAGGCTAGGCTCTTTCTCTAGAGAGCCCTATCATATCAGCTACAAGTTGTAGCTTCTACTCTCGAATGGTGGTTCATTAACCACCAAAATTTCTTCAAGTTGTGCAGCTTCAAGTTTAGCCAAAGCATCCGCACATAGATTCCCTTGAAAACATGTTGTATAGTGTATTCACATCCTCTAAAGATAATCTTGGCATCTTCCAGCAGTCCTTTAAATGGAAATTTGTCGACTGTGTCTTCTTCTATCAGCTATACCACTTGATGTGCATCAGTTTCAATGATCACCGATGCATCCCTTTCTGAAGTATCACTGTTAATCCCTTGTAAAGGGCCCATAACTTTTCCTCCAAACTTGTGCCACTTTCAGTCTTGCTATAGTAACCGCATACCCAGCTGCCTCTTTCATCTCTGAAGACTCCTCCAAAGCCTCTTTCACCTCCTATCTTCCTGCTGCCATCAACATTTAGTTTGATTTTTCTTGCAAGTGGTAAAACCCAATTAATCACTCTAAAAGCAGGCCTTGGATCCATAATAGAAACATTAAAAGCCAAGTCAATATCTCTAGAGTAATCAAGAATATATTTGATGATATCATCACAATTAGTTGATATGTTATCAAAAATAAATGAGTTCCTATTTTTCCAAATTCTCCATAAAGGCATAGTAGTTCTTATTATTTTCTACATTGAAGATGATTGTTTTAGTCATTTAAATGCCTACAGTAATCAACGGAGAGTACTATTAAATGTCCTTACTTTTCTTCTCAAGACCTTCACTTTCAAAATTATTCTCTATTTTTTTTTTCTATGGACCCCACTATAATTTCATAAATACCCTTTGGACTTTTACCTTTATACTCTTCTTCTGGACGCCTTTCTCCGCTATCACAATTAGTTGATATGTTATCAAAAATAAATGAGTTCCTATTTTTCCAAATTCTCCATAAAGGCATAGTAGTTCTTATTATTTTCTACATTGAAGATGATTGTTTTAGTCATTTAAATGCCTACAGTAATCAACGGAGAGTACTATTAAATGTCCTTACTTTTCTTCTCAAGACCTTCACTTTCAAAATTATTCTCTATTTTTTTTTTCTATGGACCCCACTATAATTTCATAAATACCCTTTGGACTTTTACCCTTATACTCTTCTTCTGGACGCCTTTCTTCGCTCAATTCCTTCCACACTATCCTAGCCGTCGTGGCCAATCTTGTGAAACCCTAAGAGAGAGAGAGAGAGAGAGGGATTAATTGTGTGATAAAGAAGAGATGAAAAGATGAGGAAGAGAAAGATTAGTCACTGCTCCTTTGCAATCACAATTGCTTATGAGCTTGCAAGAGATAGATTACAGTTGTGAAGATAGAGATGGGGGCGATAGTAGTGAATGGAGATGGATTGAGAAGTAGCAATAATAGTAAGTGAGTGAGAAGAAAAAATGAATAAAGTCACTAGATGGCATTAGGAGGGGTGGAGTAGCTAGAGCTAGAGCTAGTAGTGGTACGTAGGGTGGGGATAAGGTTAATGTTATGGTTTGAGGGTTAGGGTTTGCGATGTTAGGAATGATATAAAATTAATGTTTTATAAATGAGCAAAATTACAATACTAAAAAATATAAAAGATGATAAATATTAATAGGGATTTTATTGATAAATTCATTTTAGAGTTGTTATAACCCATTAGGTCCACAAAGGATTATTATAACTTGATTAGTCCCATATACTTTTCTTTTTATTCCATGAGGTCCATTTTACAAATTTTATATTTTTGACTGGACTATTATGCCCTTATATATACATATGATACACATACCACGTTGCCTCTTTTTTCGTTTATTCTGTTTTGGTAGTTTTTATCTTCACGCTTTTGATCATCATTCTAATTCAGATGGATATCTTTCTATTTTGCATGCTCCTTTCAAGGCTTTGATGTGCTAGGGTTTCATTGTTGCTATTGTAGTATGGTTCGGTGATTTTCGAGTGAAGACGACGGATTGGACGGTGTTCGGTTGTGACATTTTTTGGAGTATAACTAGTTGAAATCAGTTGTTTTCGAGTTACAAGATGAGTGTAGGATTGCATGATTAAGGTTAGTATCATTTTGGTTATGAATACATGTTCAGTTATGTTTTGATTTGTATGATGGATAAGATGCTCTGTTTTTTAATTGATATGGATCGGATGCTTTGTTTGTTCAATTATATGTATTTTGTGTGGTCTTGTGGATGAGAGGTCATTCAGATTATGTGAAGAATATGGATGTTCTCATTTTACTTTGATGTTTGCTTAATGAGGCTTTGTGTGGGTGAGATAATTCAGAATATATGTAACAATATGAATGTTCGCATCTTGTTAATATAAAGTTGTGGAGGGTTGCTTGCATGTTGTGTACTGTCACCTTATTGTGGTGGTGTCATTGTGATATTATAAAATGTTTTATGTTATGTAAAGATGGTGATGATAGTTTTCATTACGGATTTAGCAGTTGAATTGTACACATAGGCATTTAATTTTGCACAATGTGAATTTTCATATTGTTTGGATTATTGTTGACTGTTGCATTGTTATGTTTTTATAGGAGATGGATACCTTTACGATGTTGGTGTGCATATAAGGCTGCAGTACAATTGTAATAAATGTTGCCCGTGCATTGTGTTATTCGCGTTTGGTGGAGTGTTTGTGTGAAAAATGGGGTGAGTTGTCTGCTTGTTCTATTTTATTGTTCTATCGGCTACCTGGGATTAATAGGTGTGATTTGGACAATGAGAAAGAATTTCAGAACATATTATTACTTGCTAAATCAATGGGGGTACAACATGTAGAAGTTGTCGTTGAGTTGAAAAGTGATATTGGTCAGTCGAGTAGCTTTGGGTCGCTGCGTGTGGGAGGTGAGAAAGAAATTGATGCACTACGGAGATTTTTCCACCATAAGGAAAATGTATAGTTGTCAGCCCCTTGGGTAAATGGTATTACACATATGGGACAACGGTTTGCTAGAGGTGCACAAGAATTTCATGATGTTTTATGTAAGTATGCCATCTAATGTGGGTTTCAGTTTACGTATGTCAAGAATGAGACAACAAGGGTTACTACGGTGTGTGCAATGCAGGAGGAGAGTGGAGAGAGGCTGCTTGTGGGCTATACATTGTAGAGCACAATGAGCAAAAGGTTTTTTCTACATCAAAAGGTTCAGTGATGTGCATAGTTGTGGTAGGGATGTCCAAACATCGAAGAATTCGAGAGTTAGGGGTTGTTTGGGATAAATTAAATAAGTGCACTTTTTGACTTTTTATAAAATATGGGTTGGGTTTGAAGTTGTCACGACCCAAACCCGCCCCTATGGGTTTAAGCATCGTAACCGGCCAGTAATTCGTGATTACCGAAGGCCTGCTTAACAGTAATGACAGTAATACAAAGTAAGAGGCTGGCGAAATCCAAAACAGTAAATAAAAGATGTCCAATGAGTTGTGACATTCTGTATGCAAAAAGACTTTTCTGAACATATTCACATTCATAAGCAAAACATATATACACCACATGTACAAACATCCAGGTTAGGGACCAAATCCCTACCATAACACAGTACAGCACAAGTCTAAAACAGTATTACAAAACAGAGACGGAAGGGTGAAACTGAGACACCCTAAAACAGTCTTGGCTTGAAACGACTTGGAACCTCGCGGTGAGGCACAACGGTTGGTTTGACAAAACGAGAGCTAACCCGACGTCCCTAGCTCCGATCCGGTGCCTGGACACCTACATATATATATATAAAAAGTGAGCTAAAGCCCAATGAATAACAGTTGTGTAAAGATGTTAAGAATGAATGTCCTTTCAGTAATTAAACAGTCATATCAGTCATTTAGAAACCATAGCAGTCATATGTGATACATCCAATAGCAAAATAGTACAGTAGGTCTTAACAGACCGAACAGTCAGTTGATGGCCATCATAATAGTAACAGTAGTGGTTCCAAACTTGGGAACCGACAGAGATCTCCGTGACAGTAACAGTAACAGTACAGTAACAGTAAGTTGCTAAGGATGCCACGAATACAGTTTACAAATAGGACAAACATTCGTTCATTAAACAATAACGTTTCAGTAGACAGAACAGTTGATCATTCAGAAAATATTCATAATTGAACATATCCTTAAAACATTGTTACTCACATAGCACTGGGCTATAAGCAGCTAATGAGCGTCCTCAGATGCCAACCCTACACAGTTACAGAACGAACACACACTAAGTTACACACTTGGGAATCAACAACTTAGTCCCTATCTTGACTCGGTGTGGTTCTACATCAATATCCTCATTAAGATGCCTTAAACATGGCCTAGGAATGCCTAGGATGACAAGAGGATACAAAGATGCACTTTAAAACACTTTTCAAAATTTTCAGAAAACAGGGGTCTCGCTCGAGCGTGGTTTTCTATGCTCGAGCGGACATGCAGACAAAGGAGCTCCGCTCGAGCGTGACTTTCCCCACTCGAGCAGACTGAAAGCTCAAGCAAAAGTATTGGATGCACAAAAATCACGCTCGACCTCCGCTCGAGCGTAAGACACAAGTCCTCGCTCGAGCGTACATTCCCTCGCTCGAGCGAACTGTAAACACATGAAAAGTACTGGATACACGCATTTAACGCTCGAGCGTTACTTTCCCCACTCAAGCGGGATGCATGTACTCAAAGTGTACGCTCGAGCGTGAAGTCTTACGCTCGAGCATGGGTCCAAAATCTGGAATTTCCAGATTGAACCTCCAAGCTCAAATTCAACATTTAAAGCATCAAATCCGATCCTTTTGGGCTAATTTTCTGAAAAACACTTTAAAACCCATAATATGACATGTTTCAAAGATCAATTTTGTAAAATCAAGCCCAAAGGTAAGTCAATTAAATACAAACTTCAACTCAAAATTCAAGAACATGAAGAACAATGCAAAACTCATACATGCATGAGTTCCCATGAACTCTTATGCTCTAAGACATGATAAAATGCAAGTTTGAGCTCAAGAATATGATTAATTCATGGATCAAAACCAAAATAAAAACATGCATGTGGGAATTTCATGAAAATGACTTCAAAATGCTATGGTATAGACATGCATGCATGAATTCACTCTCAAATTCAACTCTTTAAACCAATTCTTGAATCTAAACACTAATTTACCATGAACCATGCAATAAACAACTCAAATGTACAAATGAGAGGATGAAATCTCTACCTTAGGTCTTGAATCTCAAGGGTGCTAGCTCAATTTTGCAAATGCTCTTCAATTCTACCAAATTCCAAGCAAATTCTAGATGAAACCAAAGCTTTCCTACTCTCCCGCTCTTGCTCACGGTTTGGTCTAGATGAAATGAATGAGATGGTGTAAAGCTAAACTCATTGTAGAAGTGGCCCACCAAATGGCAAGTTTGGTAATTAATCAAACTAAAGCAATTTAACATTATTTGATCTAATTTAATCATTCCAAATCAAATTTCAATTAAGTCTACCACAAAATCACATAAATTCCAATTAGCATAAAACATTAATCAGTTTTGGATTCAGTTGCCGATAAGGCCTTCAATTTGCAGTGTAAGACATAAAACACGAACAGATCATTTAATGACTAACAGATAGAAATACAATTAAACAACATACTCATGCATTCAGTTCAGAATTTCAGTCTGTTCAATTACTTATCATGCTCAATCAGAGATTAGCACTAATCAGAGGTGAGAGTTGTCACAGTCTTCATTCCTTAAAAGAGTTTGGCCCTCCAAACTCGGATTACCTTCATCTTGGAAGAATATCGGATTTAGTGGGAATAGTTCAGGATATCTCTTCAACATATCATCTTCTATTTCCCAAGTGGCATAAGTGCCACCGTGGTTTTGCCAATCCATTTTCACTTACGGAATTTCTTTGTTTCTTAACTTCTTGATTCGTCGATTTACAATCTGAATATGTTGTTCTTCATAAGTGTAGTCATTACTCAATACCACACGTGTAGGCTCAATAACATGGAAGGGATCCCGAAGATAATCCTTCAACATTGAAATATGAAAGACGTTATGCATATGCTCCATTTTAGGAGGAAGCGCTACTTGATACGCCACCTGATTAATCTTCTCAATGATTTCATACGGCCCGACATATTTCGGCGCTAGCTTACCCTTGACTCCAAAACGAGTCTACCCTTTCATTGGTGTCACTTTAACAAAAACATGATCACCTACTTCATACTCCCTGTCTCGCCTTCGGACATCCACATAACTTTTCTGCCGGCTTTGGGCGGTTTTCAATCTTTGCTGAATCAGTTTCACATTTTTTGTGGTTTTTTGTACAATCTCGGGCCCAAGCAAAGGCCTATCTCCAACTTCTGCCCAGCAGATAGGAGATCGACATTTTCTGCCATACAAAGCCTTGAAAGGCGCCATACCAATACTCAAGTGAAAGCTGTTATTGTAGGCAAATTCAGCTAAGGGTACATAACTTTCCCAATTTCCCTGGAAATCAAGAATACACATCCGCAGTAAATCTTCCAGAGTCTGGATTGTTCTTTCTGATTGGCCATCTATCTGAGAATGGTATGCACTACTCAGTCTTAATTCGGTACCCAATGCCATTTGCAGACTTTGCCAAAATCTCGATGTAAACTTCGAGTCCCTATCTGAAACAATGGACGCAGGCACTCCATGCAATTTAACAATCTTATTAATATAAATTGTAGCCAACTTATCCGCGTTGTAAATTGTTTTGACAGGTAAGAAATGAGCAGATTTAGTCAACCGATCAACAATAACCCAAATTGAATCCATACCTTTACTGGAGCGAGGTAAACCAACAATAAAATCCATAGTGATATGTTTCCATTTCCACTCCGATATCGGTAAGGGTTGCAGTAAGCATGCCGGTCGTTGATGTTCGGCTTTAACTTGTTGGCAATGAAGACATTTCGAAGCAAAATCAGCAATCTTTTTCTTCATTCCTGGCCACCAGAAATTCAGTTTCAAATCTTGGTACATTTTTTTGTTTCCTGGATGGATAGACAACTTTGAATTGTGGCCCTCTTGCAGAATTCTTCTTTTCAGTCCAGAATCATTCGGTACACATAATCTTCCCTGAAGTTTCAGTACATTGTTTTCAAATTTGAAACCCGGCCTCGGTTTAGATTCTCATTCATCGATGATCTTCTTCAAGAAGTTATCATGTTGCTGTTTCTCTTTAATCTCTTCAATAAGTGCCGATTGAGCAGAACTAGCAGCTAAGGTTCCACCTTGTTCACGCAAAACGATCTCAACTTTAAATCTTTCAAGGTCACATAGCAATTCTTTCTGCTCGGTGAGTAAACAGGCCAAATTTCCAACTGATTTCCGACTGAGCGCATCAATAACGGTGTTGGCTTTCCCTAGGAGGTACAGAATTTGCAGATCGTAGTCTTTTATTCTAACCATCTCCGCTGTCTCATGTTCAGTTCTTTCTATGTGAAGAAGTATTTCAAATGTGGTCTGTATACACCGCACATGTTACCCCATAAAGGTAGTGACGCCAAATTTTCAGTGCAAACACTACTGCAGCAAGTTCCAAATCATGGGTCGGATAGTTCTTTTCATGTGGTCTCAGTTGTCGGGAAGCATACGCAATCACTTTACCATTCTGCATTAAAACACATCCCAAACCCTTATGAGAAGCATCACTAAAAATGGTAAAACCATCC
>NW_021027678.1:201495-211856 GCF_004153795.1 Camellia sinensis
TCTGAGGACGAGCCGAAGATGACGCTGCTCTTTGCCCTCCTCTCTTCTGCGGGCAAGATGGAGACTTGTGGCCCAGCTGACCACATTTGTAACAAGTATAGTCTCCCTGACTGCCACTCTCAGAGCCTGAACTCGGCACTGGAAAGGTAGATCTCGCAAACGTACCCTGGGACTGCTGAGGGTTGGGACCCCTCTGTCTCCTACCGTCCCCCTAACCATCTTAACTCCTCTTGGAACCACTCATGCTCTTCCTCCTCCTCATGCATCATAATCTCAAGATGGGCTACAACATCCACAAGGCGTCCATACTCCTGAGTCATGGACCCTGTAACTCTAAGCTTGAGCCTAGGTCTCAGCTTCTTTTTGAACTCAAGATAACGGCGCTCCTCAGACGCCACCAACTCAGGTGCAAACCTCGATAAGCTGGTAAATGCGGCCTCAAACTCGGCCACTGGTGTGTTTAGCTGCTTGAGCTGACAGAACTGATCCCTCAATTTCTCCCTAACAGCAGGAGGCAAAAGCTTCTCCTGGAAAGTATCTACGAAGGCCTCCCAAGTCCCACCAATACGGCCCCGCATAAACTTCTACCACTAACCCACGTCTCCCTTCAGCTGGAAGGATGTCAATGTCACCCTCAAGGCTCCGTCTTCGATGCCTAGCATCTCAAACGTCTTCTCCAGGTTATAGGCAAGTATGCATTGATAGACATAATAGGACAAAAATCATTCGTTTAATCATTCCGAAATTGAAAATTTGTAAACATGCTTAATATTACCTAAAAATTACGCTGACCGTCATTATAAAATCAATTTCAGATAATTAAGCCTCCAGGGCGTCCAATTTCTGATTTAACATTATAATTGTAACAGATGTTTTTCCTTATTAAACAGATACAGGTTCGATTCATAAGACATATATATACTTAAACTTAATTTCTCATGCGGTTTCACATTAAACATTCGAAAGTACAGAACAAAGACTAAAATATAGCAGAATCACATACGAGGGTCGGGTTATTACAAATACAGAGTCTCAAAGCCCCATCTTTCTTTTTAGCAAAGAGGGTCGGTGCTCCCTACGGCGAAACACTAGGGCGGATAAAGCCCTTATCTCGCAACTCCTGGAGTTAAATCTTCAACTCAATCAATTCGGCTGGGACAAAACGATACGGTGCCATGGAAATCGGTGCCGTGCCAGGCACTAAGTCGATAGAGAACTTAATCTCTCGATGAGGTGGCAAACTAACAAGATCTTCGGGAAAGACGTCCAAGTACTCACAAACTACTCTTGGCAACTCAGCCTGGGTCTCATCGCATACAGCTAGCGAGAAGATAACTAAGCTCACTCCGCCCTCGCAGATCATACACTGGTGGCAAAATCCTCCAAACCCGATCCCCCAAGAAATGGAAACAATCCCTGCTCAAGGTACATACAGTAACCCTCTAGAGGTAGCAATCGATAACAGCCCGGTATGACGATAACCAGTCCATACCCAAAATCCCATCAAAACCCGACATAGCCATTACTACAGAAGAAAATGGAAGCCGACGGTCGGCGACCTCTATATCACAACCTCTACACCCCTGTTTCAAAATCAACTCACCCCCAACAGGTGATACAACACAAATAGGGAAAGCTAATTGTGCCAACTCCAACCCCAAAACAGATGCAAATGCAGCAGATATAAAGGAATGGGATGCACCCGTATCAATCAACACATTAGCAACCGAGTTGCAAAACAGAAAGGTACCTCTTACGACAGATGGAGCCGGTACAAGATCCTGCACAGTAACAGCATACACACGCTCTGTAGGCCCCTGATCTACCTGTTCACCTCTCGAAGTAAAAGATTGCTGCATAGACCAAGACGATGAGGCTCCCTAGTTGGCCCCCGAGGCCTAAACTGACTGAACTGGCTGAAAACTCTGCCTCGACCCAGATGCACCAGATGTGCCACCCAACTGCGGGCAAAACCTCTTCAGGTGCCCCGCTTGACCACACTGGTAACAAGAGAGCGGCTGGCCTCTGCCCTGACTCTAGCTTTGAGGACGAGCCGAAGATGACGCTGCTCTTTGCCCTCCTCTCTTCTGCGGGCAAGATGGAGACTTGTGGCCCAGCTGACCACATTTGTAACAAGTATAGTCTCCCTGACTGCCACTCTCAGAGCCTGAACTCGGCACTGGAAAGGTAGATCTCGCAAACGTACCCTGGGACTGCTGAGGGTTGGGACCCCTCTGTCTCCTACCGTCCCCCTAACCATCTTAACTCCTCTTGGAACCACTCATGCTCTTCCTCCTCCTCATGCATCATAATCTCAAGATGGGCTACAACATCCACAAGGCGTCCATACTCCTGAGTCATGGACCCTGTAACTCTAAGCTTGAGCCTAGGTCTCAGCTTCTTTTTGAACTCAAGATAACGGCGCTCCTCAGACGCCACCAACTCAGGTGCAAACCTCGATAAGCTGGTAAATGCGGCCTCAAACTCGGCCACTGGTGTGTTTAGCTGCTTGAGCTGACAGAACTGATCCCTCAATTTCTCCCTAACAGCAGGAGGCAAAAGCTTCTCCTGGAAAGTATCTACGAAGGCCTCCCAAGTCCCACCAATACGGCCCCGCATAAACTTCTACCACTAACCCACGTCTCCCTTCAGCTGGAAGGATGCCAATGTCACCCTCAAGGCTCCGTCTTCGATGCCTAGCATCTCAAACGTCTTCTCCATTTGCTCAAGCCACTCATCAGCCTTAAGTGGCTCTTTCGGATCCCCTAGAAACTCATCCGGATTAGACCGGAAAAACTCCTCTTCAGAAAGGAAGGCCCTGCCTTAGCTACATGGGCCTGGACTTGATTCTCAGCCCTGAGAATGCCCATAGATTCCCTCAACGCTCCTGCCATCTCGCGGGCTAAGGCACCTATGGCCTGCTGACCTACTGGCTCGGTGACATTGGCCTGACCAACACCCTCCTACTGCGCCGGAATTCCATCCGGTATAGACATCTCCTACCTCCTAGGCCTACCTCGCCTACCACCACGTCCTCGTCCTGACATCCTAATAAAGGTAACAAAGACATTAGCACATTGACAAATGTGCCGAAGTTATTTCACTCGCGTCCTAATACATTGGACAACAGTAATTCATTCCACGTAAGCACATAATCACATAAGCACTTACGAATTTCATTTTCAGATAATGACAGTCCCGTGGCGTTGCTAGAGTTTCAGTTAGAAACAACATTGATCAAGTGCTTTTTCAACAGGAGTCCCAGAAACCCAAGGATCCAATCAACATCCTAGAAACTAAATTCCATACCCATATAGTCACATAAGCATGTTATCACATAAGCACATAACATTACATCTAAGTCTCTGACAAACGAGACGAACCCATTGTGGTACTAACCACTTCCCACGTACCCAAGTATTCAAACCCGGTACGCTCTGATACCAAGTTGTAATGCCCTCAAAATTAGACATATCATTTAAGACATCCAAGGACATAGAAGGATAAAACATATTCTCATTCATCAGAGTATTTAGTACAAAAAGTATTACATGTTGACAACAAAAGGAAATGCCCTATGGGCTTACTACTTTTCAAGCCAACACTTGGTTACAACAAAAGAAAAGTCTTAACTCTTTTTACAAAATAAGACCTTGGCTTTGATTTACACGTAACACCAAAATGACAAAAATTAATCAAAAGAGTCTTCGACTCCCAAAACCGTCCAAGCTACGTCCTTGGAGGTGGCATAGCTCCTGAACCTGAAAATGATGTTCCATATAGAGTGAGCTAACGCCCAGTAGAGATATGCTAAACATAATATGAGCAATAACTAAAACATAGGCATTTGATAAATGTCTAACTCGTATAAATAAACATACATCACTTTCCATTTCATTATCCAAACCAATTCATAGATATGGTTCTCTATTCATCCAGACAGTTTGTATTGGGCCTACAACTCACATCAACAATTCAATTTCAAATGAGACTACAACTCATATTATGATCGAATCAATACTTCAATTCATCTACGTTATACAAACGTAATCAAGATTTCGGGACTTTCACCCTGGACACTCCGGCTAACTTAATTATCACTAGAGTCCATCCCCTATCTCCTCCCAATTCCGGTTTAGGATTCCATTCCCCATCTCCTCCCAAACCGTGGAGTAGATCCCCTATCTCCTCCCAAACCGTAGAGTACATCCCCTATCTTCTCCCAAACAACATACATATACAATGTATTTAAAACACTTATCATATACAATGATCAAGCAAAGCACATATTCAATGTGTTATTCCATCCGTCATATTCAATGACATACTCAATTGATTAGTTTTAATTCATCTAATCATCATGCAGTGTCTACAACAATCAAGACTATCCTCCACCGATAGCCCAAAACAATTATTTCTAAACAGATAATAAATTATCAAACGGATAAATTATCCACAATTTCAAAGGTGAGTGATTAATCAATCTAACTCCACCATTAACTCTCATAATTACCCAATTTCATTATTTCCAACTCAATTTCATATTTCCATAACTTTCTCAAATTAATTATACAAATTAATTTATCACATTAAATTAGGGCTTTTCTCCCCCTTTTCTCAACATTGACCCAAAGGTCCAAATGTCATCAATAAACAACAATAACGTCATTTTAAGACCCAAAATACACATGTATTGGTCAAAAGGATAAAACCCCTCTTTATACGTTTTGAAACCCTAACACCCAAAATTTCCCAACTTCAACATTATATCAAAATGACCACAAGTTTATGTCAAAGACTATAAATATGAGTAGTTATCCCAACCTCAAATAGAGAGACCCAAAGGTGATGATGAAGTAATTCGGAGGTGCTCCAAACCCAAAGATTTTCGGATCCAAACGTAGCCCACACCAAGCTCTACACTTCTTCCAAAGGGACAAGGATGGAAGATCACTAACGCTAGATCAAAATGTAGAGGGAGAGAGAGTTCTAGAGAGAGGAGCTCTCAAAATAGGGTTTTTGAAAGTTAGAGAGAGAGAGAGAGAGAACCGAAAAAGTGATCCAAAATATCTTTTCTCGGACTGATATAATACACAATCCGCTCGAGCGTGGAACGCCCCGCTCGAGCGTCAGACACAAACCCCTGCTCGAGCGTGAAAAGCGACGCTCGAGCGTCGAATGCACACTTCCAGAAGTTCTGCAGACGAAGGTCCCCGCCAGAGCGTGAAAATGAACGCTCGAGCTTCCGATGACCTGCAGAACAAAATACTGAGAGATGAATAATCCCGCTCAAGCGGAGGAACAAATACAAAGGCCCCGCTTGAGCGTGAAGGCCAAAATCTAGGCATCAACTCTTGGTTTCCAAACACAACCAACCTGTTTCAAATCTGCCCATCACAACCCAAGACTTAAATACAAAGAGTAAAGGATGGGAACGAGAATAAGACAACGACACATCCACGGAACCGAGTCCGGAATACAATAAACAAAGAAGGGAAAACCGGGATCGCTATATATTTATTTTAAAAAAATAAACGATAAATATAATTTTAAAAATAATTATCAATTCTTAAAAAATTAAATCATCAAAACAGGATATACAATGGGCTATACGAATCTGTTAAGTTCTCTTATATTGAGATCTCAATATAAGAAAATTCGAATTCTAAATTCTTAAATTACATATATAATAAGTTATAATACGTAATTTATAGGTAAAAAAATATTTGATGATCATTTTCATAAACATTTTTCAATATATATATAGAAAAAGAAGCTGCCCTTACCAATATACTCTCTATGTGTCTCTGTTCTCTTGCCACATGCTCCTCACGTGCCACTCAATTCTCTGTGGCCCTTCCTTCTCGTAATAGGTTCTCTCTCACCGGTGACTTAAATACACCAACCTTCCATCAACCCCCTCTCTCTCTCTTTCTCTCTCTCTCTCTCTCTCTCTAAACATGTCTCGTGTATTTGCTCATGTAGACGATGTTTATTCACCGTTATTCCTCATCATCGGAGGAGGTACCACCACCGTCACAATCCCTTAAATCAACCACAATGACTCTTCTCTGTCGTCGTCATCTTTGTCTCCGTCTTCTTCACTAATTATAGTAATCATCATCATTGCCTCATCTATCATCGTCATTGCCTCTCTCTACCTCCTCCTCCGTTTCATCACTCGTCACTGTAACAACCACTCATTTACCGCCATAGATGACGTCGTCTTCTCCAGCAACAATTGCGATGATTCAAATCACAATCGGTGTTTATACGAGTAGGGAAACTCCTCCAACGATTTGATCAACTCTCTTCATCTCTTCGCTTTCGGTTCCGTCACCGGAAACATCGTTAGCGGCGACTACACTGTGTGTTTATCGAAGTTCAAGAGGAACGATTAGCTATGGTTACTTCCTTTGTGTTGTCATGCTTTCCATACTGATTGCATTGACGCGTGGCTTTCGTCCAATCAAACGTGTCCGTTGTGCAGGTCCGCTGTGGATTCTATTGAGGAAGATGTATTGAATAAAATCATTTCGTCTACGGTTTAGGGAACAGTTTCCAGATTGAGATCGGAAACGTGAGTCGACGACGAGGTAGGTCCGATTCCTTATATTTTTTAAAATTTTTTTATGTATATCGCAAGATAAAATATTAAATTATTTTGAGATAATTATAATGATATATATATATATTTAATTTATAAAGTCCTGTGCATAGTACAGGTTACCACTAGTATATATATTATATAAGGAAAAGGAAGATTCTAACTCACAAGTTTTGTGGGAGCTCCAATACCTCAATCTTAATTTCCTAATTTTTTGATTTAAAAAAAAATAAAAAATTCAGCACTTATTAACTTTTCCCAAGTCTTTTTGACTTCTCTCATACACACCCTTTTCAACTTCTCTCATACCTATTTAATTATTTTGGAAATAATAATTATCCCTCTTTTCAATTTCTCCCATACCTGTTTAATTATTTTGGAAATAATAATTATCCCTTAATTTATGGATTTCAAATGGAAAGATAAAAAAAATATTTCACAATTCTCTCATACCTATTTAATTATTTTGGAAATAATAATTATCCCTCTTTTCAATTTCTCTCATACCTGTTTAATTATTTTGGAAATAATAATTATCCCTTAATTTATGGATTTCAAATAGAAAGATAAAAATAATATTTCACAATGTCTCTATTGTAATTTCTCTCATCGATTTTCGAAAGAAAATATTAAAAATTGGTTTCCTTTTCTCTCCATAAAAAAATCAGATAATATTTTTCATGAGAATTGGTGTTATCTATCTATATATTATATATTATATTATAACATAACCAAAAAAAATAAAAAAAATAAAAATCAGATATACAAACAGATAAAATTAATAAATATGATTTTTATTTATTCAGTTAAAATCTTTCTTTTTCCTCTCAATATCCTATTTATATTTTAAAAATCTTTCAAATCTATCTCACACCATCATATTTTAAATCTTTAAAGTCTATCTATCTATCTATATATTATATAAGGAAAATGGGGTTTTTAACCAATAAGCCTTGTGGGAGTTTCAATATTTCAATCTTAATTTTCTAATTTTTTGATTTAAACTCTTCAACTCTTAGCATATTTTTGCAGGTCTGCGGATGCTGGGAGAGTGCATTCGACGCTCAAGCGTCCAGTTTCACGCTCGAGCAGAAGTCTGTGTCTGACGCTCGAGCGGGGCTTTCCACGTTCGAGCGGACTGCGTGACTATCAGTCCAAGAAGATGACATTTTGAGTCACTTTTTCACATCTCTCTCTCTCTCTCTCTCTAAATCTATCACACCCCACTTTTTATTACTAGAAACCATTACCAAATTCATTAATTTAATTCAATTCAGAGATATCATGCGGAAAACACTTTACTTCAACAAGTAGAAATAAATAACAATCCTCTCATCCGAATGCAAATTAAATACAATATGAGCATACTAAATAAACTGCCTGTGGGCTTACATCATTAAAGGTGAAAGAAAGGGTTTAACCCTTTTACAACAATGGCATTCTGCCCACATATGAAAGGCCCCGTGGCCAATAGGTAAAAAAGATCCATGACCTTGAAATATTTATCGGTGTTCACCTGAAAAAGAATTAGCAACGTGGGATGAACATAAAGTCCAGTAGGAATCTCAACATGATCCTAAACAATAACAACTTACAGATAGCTATGTTCATAAATGCTCAATCTCATACTAGAATAGTAATGTGGTAGTTTATACAAAATATACATATATATGAACTTTTCTCAAAATCAGCCATTTCACTCAACACCGTAAGCGATTCACCTTTCTTTTCTTTTCGTTACCCCTTCTTTCCAAACTTTCATGACAATAACAATTCTTGAAAACAATTTCACCAAGCCCATTACTTTTCTCTCATTTTTTCGTACTTACAACAAATTTGCCTTTTTCAAAACATATTCACAAATACCCAATTTCCTTCACCTCTCCAAAATCTCAAAATAGTATTTATGTCTATTCCCAACACATTCATGCTTATACATGCATACCTTAAGTAAAAAGGAAAACAACAAATCATTAACAAGTATGTGATCAACAAATGAGGCAACTCGGCCTTTCAAAACTATAACCATCGTAACCCATAACATATTCAGATACACTGAGACATTGATAATAAAAAGCTCTGCTCTACCTGCCATAAGCACGGTGAGTTAAGGATACACTTTTCGACAAATGACATACCAAGTTCTTCAGACACAAGCTGAAAGGTACTGGTACCTCTACCAAGTTCTCCAGACATGAGCTGGAAGGTACTGGTACCTCTGCCAAGTTCTCCAGGCGCTAGCTGGAAGGTACTAGTACCCCTCATTCTAAGTGTGGTATATAACACCAATCATTTCAACGCGACAAAGCACAACCAACAGGTGTAATACATACACATAAACTATTCAATAATGTTCAACCAATACTAGTGTAATGCATACACAACAATTCAACACAACAATGTCATCCTCCACCGATGACCAAGGACAAAACCTCTAGATGCTTGTATTCAACACACTTATTAAAAAGACTCAACTCTCATGAGATCTTAAACCCAACAACGACACTAGCACGATAGTTAAAGGTAAAACCCCCAAATATGTGTATTCAACACTCATGATATAATAGTTCAACTCTCATATTTATTTTCCAAGACTCACATAGAGTTATCATTTCATTTTCCATTTTCAAGATCAACTTTCATAATTTTCTAAGTCAACATATTCCACCACTTATTCCAACCCACTTTCCCCATTTTACAAAACCAACTCCACGGATAATAAAGCCATAACCCATCTCAGTTCACTACGTTCATTTCAAAATAACCCCAATGCCATAGTTAATCCCTTAGTCATTAACACTTTTACACAACCCATATTAACAATAGTAATTTACAAACATTGTTCAACCATCCTCCCTTTTTAATTTACCAAATCAAAATATAATTTAGGGCTTTCTCTTCTTTCAACATAATCATGCTAGATCACTCCCCAATTAGCCCAAACAACAATCAATGATAACAAACTCATTCTCAAACAACCAACCCTAGGTTTCCTTTCATGATTTTCAAAGAAATCCAACATGGATATTATTTTCATGCAATATTAATTTACCACATGTCTATCTATGAACGAGGTATTGAAAAAGAGCAAGGAAATCCATACCTCAAATGGAGAAACCCAAAGGAGAAGAAGAGAAGAACTTGAAAGTGCTCCAAACCCAAACTTTTTCAGATCAAAGCGTAGCCACTGGGATGCTCAACCTTTCTTACAAAGAGACTAGGGTAGAAGGTCTCTAGAACAAGATGTATTTGTAGAGAGAGAGAGAGTTTAGAGAGAGAAGCCACCAATCTAGGGTTTTGAGGAAGAAAGAGGATCAAAAAATGAGAAGAAAACCCCTGCTGCGAACTGATATAAGCGAGGTTCGCTCGAGCGAAGGAGTGGTCGCTCGAGCGACCGGGCACAATAAAAACCTCGCTCGAGCGCAAGAAGCGTCGATTGAGCGAACAATGCGAAGCTTCAGGTCTGTAACCCAGAAGCACGCTCGAGCGTAAGAGTGCTCGCTCTAGCGAAAAAACCCAAAACATACAACTCACTCGCTCGAGCGAAGGAAAGCTCGCTCGAGGCAAGAAACACAACCTTCAGGTCCAAAACCAGACGCAAGCCCGAGCGAAGGAACCCCGGCTCGAGCAAAGGAGTTAAAACACAGAGTTCGCTTGAGCGACAAATGCCTCGCTCAAGCGAAGACACCAAAATCTGGGCAACAACCATTTGCTTCTAATCACAACCAACCTGTTACAAACCTGCCCAACACAT
>NW_021027678.1:214213-257545 GCF_004153795.1 Camellia sinensis
AAAGAAAAGATGAAAAAAATTATTCTTATGCACTCTTTCTCTAACCAATTCTTTCTTCTATTAAAAAATCTTAGCCATCATACATTATACTTTTTCCAACCTATTCATGTCTTGTTGGCCCCACAAATATTATATTCATGGAACAATGAAATTCATTATTTTTTAACTTTATTTTTATGAAACAAATTGGAGGTTAGCTTATTTTTAATATGTTCTATTATTTAAACAGACTCTTTTATCTTTTAGATACATCATTTTTTCTTCTTTTTTATCTATGACCATTTTTTTTTTTTGTATTTCATATTTTGTGTGTCATTTCTCCTTCCTCTCTACCAACCATTATCTGTTTTTTAGTTTATAACTATTTTTTGTTGGTTAATATTGTTTTCCTAGAATTTTTAATACTAAAATGGCGTGATAGGGTCATTTGTATAATAAAAAAAAGTGATAGATAAAAATCCAAACAAAATCTTTATTAATAAGTTTTTTGTACTGATTTTATGTTTGTATATCATTACATTTTTAAAAAAAAAATTACTTTTAATTTTTTTTGATATTATGATATGTGTTAATTGACAGTTGGTGCAGAGCATTATTTCAAAGGCATATAATAGTTTTTCAAAGTTATAAATAGAAAATTTTAATTTTAATCAATTTTTTTCAAAACCATTAAAGGTGTTAGTCAGTTATGTAATTATTTATCTTTAATATGTGCAGCTACTGTAACGCCCTCAAAATAAAACATAATCCCAACACCCAACAGTTCTATATACATGATAGATAGATCACATTTCCATACATACATCAGAGTTAATATTACAAAAGAGTATTTCATATAAGTTACAAATGTTTACAAAAATAATAGAATGCCCTGCGGGCTTACATCTTTCCAAGTTGTTACTTGGTTACACAAAAGAAGAGTTCTAACTCTTTTACAAGTAAAGACCTCAGCTTACATTTACATGTAATCAACAAAACAAATAGCAAGTAGAGTCTTCAACTCCGAAAACTTCTGAGGCAAAGTTCTAGAACTTGGCACGTTTCCTGTACCTGAAAATGGTGTCCCAAAAAGGGTGAGCCAAAGCCCAGTAGAGATATACTAAACCCATTATGAGAAATAATTAAAACATTATCATTCGACAAGTGATTAACACATGCAAACCAATTCACACCCTTCTCATAGCCCAACAACAATTACATCCATGTTTCCCTCCACCTCCCTTATTCATCCAATTCAATTCCTAGATATGGTTCATTATCTAACCCAAACAATTTAAGTGAGACTACAACTCGACTTATTAACACCTCTGTTTCCCACAATTCAAACTGAGACTACATCTCACGTAATTACTACATCAATTGACAACTTCATTCCCACACTTCAATCATAAGGTTTCGGGACTTTTACCTCGGCCAGCTTACTTATCTATGGAGTACATCCTCCATCTCCTCCCAAATAAATGTACATATACAATGTATTCAAACATATAATCACCTATGGAGTACATCCCCCATCTCCGCCCAAATAAAGATACATAAATAATGTGTTAAAGTATATGAACACATGTACATTCCCCATCTCCTCCCAAGCAAAGATACATAAATAATGTGTTAGAGTATATGAACACATATGTGTGTGAAGTACATCCCCTATCTCCTCGTACACACTAGAGTACATCCCCTATCTCCTTCCAAACAAAGATACATAAATAATGTGTTAAAGTATATGAACACATATGTGTGTGGAGTACATCCCATATCTCCTCGCACACACTGGAGTACATCCCCTATCTCCTCCCAAACAAATATACATATATAATGTATTTAAGCACTTTATCTCACACAATGATCAATCAATACACATATTTGATGTATTATTCCAACCGTCACATTCAATGACATAACACATTCAATTAGTTTCAGTTTTCCCTAATCAACATACAGTGTCTACAACAATTAAGACTATCCTCCACCAATAGCCCAAGGCAATTATCTCTAAACAGAAAATAAATTTAACAACAGAAAAAATATCGACATTTTCATAGGTGAGTGATTATATTATCCAACTACACCATTTACTCCCATAACTTCCCAATTTCATTATTCTCAACTCAATTCCGGATTTTCCCAAATTAATTATTCAACATAATTAGGGCATTTTTTTCCCTTTCTCAATATCAACCCTAAGGTTCAATTTCATCATTTTGACAACAATAATTCCATTCTCCAAGATCTCGCATACACATGGAGTTTAACATTTGAAAACCCCTTTTTTCTTTTAACCACCAAACAAGCCCTAACTTTCCCAAAAGTACCCAACAACATCAACTAATCAAAATGACTAATATTTATGTCAAAACCATAAGATGGAGTAGGATATCCCCACCTCAAGTTTAGAAAGGGAAGAATGAAGAAAACCCAAAAGTCGACGGAGGAGAAACCAAGCTTTGCTCCGATCAAAATGAAGCCCTCGACAAGCTCTACACTTTATCTCAAAGGAACAAGGTGAGTAGAGGTCTTCAAACAAGTAGATCTAAGGATCTTTGAGTGAAAAGTGCCTTAAGAGAGAGAGAGAGAAGGTGTTTCACGGTTTAGAGAGAGGAAAGGGAAGAAAAAGTGAGAGAAAAGGTCAAGTGAGGGCCTTTATATAGTACTAAGTCAAAAATAGATATAAGCCCCAAAGTCAACTCAAAATATCTAGTCAAAATATCCCCAAAAAGTAGGCCCAAACCGGTAGAAAAATCTGGGAAAAAGTCGCAGGTGTCGACCCCTGCAATAGTGGTGTCGACACCAAAGAGGAAAAAAAAATCTGGGAAAGCTTTGACTGCACTGCAGGTGTCGACACCACCCCAAACTGGTGTATACCCTATCTTCCAGCAACCAACACAGACAGAAGAGGGTCGACCCTCTCCCAGTCTGGTGTCTACCCTATGTTCCAGCAACCAACACACAGACAGAAGAGGGTCGACCCTCTCCCAATCCGGTGTCTACCCTATGTTCCAACAACACTTCCAGAACTTCATCAACAGGTAAGGGTCGACCCTAGGAAGGCTGGTGTCAACCCTAGAATGGAATTTCTAAGTCTCCAAAGAACTTTTGACAAGAATAAGTGCGAACAATCAAACCCAACAAGTTTAAATCAATTTGTACTCCTCCAAAACTAAAGTACAACAACAACAAAGGTTCCCAAAATAGAATAAAGGGTCCAAATACATTTACCAAAAGCTTTAAAAGGCACAAGTGCTATAGCTACTCTATTCCTTTATGGTACTTCTCTCTCTACTCCATTGTGAGTTCATATATTTTTAGAAAATAATCGTATGTAATTTAAAATTTTGAATCTTTTAATATAGGAAGTTAAAAAATATATTTTAGAATTTAAAATACTAGTGGTAACCCGTGTTATGCACGGGACTTTATAAATTAATTAATTATATATATATATATATCATTATAATTATTTCAAAATAATTTAATAATTTATCTTGCGGTATACATGAAATTTAAAAAAAATATAAGGAATTGGACCTATCTCGTCATCGACTCACGCTTCCGATCTTAATCTGGAAACTATTCCTGAAACCGTAGATGAAATGATTTTATTCAGTACATCTTCCTCAATAGAATACATAGCGGACTTGCACAATGGACACGTTTGATTGGACAAAAGCCACGCGTCAATGCAATCAGTATGGAAAGCATGACAGCACAAAGGAGTAACCGTAGGTGATCGTTCCTCTCGAAGCTTGATAAACACACAGCGAAGTCGCTGCTAACGATGTTTCCGGTGACGGAATCGAAAGCGAAGAGAGGAAGAGAGTTAATCAAATCGTTGGAGGAGTTTCACTACTCGTATAAACACCGATCACGATTTGAATAATCGCAGTTGTTTCTGGAGAAGACGACGTCATCTACGGCGACGAATGAGAGGTTGTTGCAGTAACGAGGGATGAAACGGAGGAGGAGGTAGAGAGAGGCAGTGACGATGATTGAGGAGGCGATGATGATGATTACTATAATTAGTGAAGTAGACGGAGACGAAGATGATGACGGCGGAGAAGAGTCGTGGTTGATCTGAAGGATTGTGACAGTGGTGGTACCTCCTCCGACGATGAGGAATGGCGGTAAATAAACATCGTCTACACTGGCGGTAAATAAACATCGTCTACACAAGCAAATACACGAGGCATGTTTAGAGAGAGAGAGAGAGGGAAATGGGGGTTGATGGAAGGTTGGTGTATTTAAGTCACCGGTGAGAGAGAACCTATTACGAGAAGGAAGGGCCATAGAGAATTGAGAGACACGTGAGGAGCATGTGGCAAGAGAACAGAGACACAGAGAGAGTATATTGGTAAGGGCAGCTTCTTTTTCTATATATATATTGAAAAATGTTTATGAAAATGATCATCAAATATTTTTTACCTTTAAGTTACATATTATAACTTATTATATATGTAATCTAAGAATTTAGAATTTGAATTTTCTTATTTTGAGATCTCAATATAAGAGAACTTAAGAGATTCATATAGCCCATTATATATCCTGTTTTGATGATTTAATTTTTTAAGAATTGATAATTATTTTTAAAATTATATTTATCATTTATTTTTTGAAAATAAATATGATTCAATTATATAATTATTGATATTTGATTTTTTATAATATTTTATTTGATAAATTTAATAAATAAACAATTTAAATTATTAAAATAAATTTGCTAAGTCCAAACAATTCTGCACTGTGTGATTTTTCTCTCTCTAGAGAGGGCGTCGTACAGTGATATCGAATGCCAATGAATAAATGCTCTTATGGATGTTTTTAGAGAGAGAAAAATAGTGTGTGAGTGAAAGAGAGAGAATTTAAGGCATTTGACTAGCTGGACTTGGCCATTGTTGCAAAAATTATTAGTTGGCCTTTTGCATCATGTGATTATTTGTTACAATTTGTGCTTCAGGTCATTTTTGTTCATTATTTAGTTCAGTTGTGATCTTCGTTATGGTATGATCTTTTGATTTGGAGTTACGCATCTTAAGGATTGATTCTATGCATATCAAACAGCGAGTGGTTTTGAAAAGTTTTAATCAAAGTTGATTTTTCTCAAAAAGTCACCTTTTATAACTGAGACCGTTTTTGGACCAGCTTATCAATAAAATCCCATATAAAATTTATAAGGTAATTTTTATATTTATAATTTTTTAAATTATTAGTTTAAAAAAATTAAAATACAAATTAAATGAGATTAACTGAGTTATGAAAATATATAAATTTAAAAGTTATAATTAAAACAAATATATAATTTTAATATTAAATATGAAGTGAAGTGATATTTAACAATAATTAATATGATATTTCTATTATTAATCCAATAATTTAAGTTACATTTCTTTTGATTTCAATTTCATAATTAAAAATACAATATAAATATAACACACACACGAATTTCTAGTCTTTATGAATAAGAAGATTTTAAAATATTTTCAAACTTTCGTCATTTTCTTTTAATTTTTTTTATCTAATTTGATTTTAAATTTGTAACGTCCTCAAAATAATATATATATATAAGCCCAACATTCATGACATCCATAGACAAGAGAATAAAGCATATTTCCATTTATCAGAGATTAAGTACAAAAGTATTACATGTTGACAACAAAAGTAAATGTCCTACGGACTTACAACTTTTCAAGTTAACACTTGGATTCAACAAAAAAAGAGTTCTAACTCTTTTTACAAAATAAGCCCTTGGCTAAATTTACATGTAATACAAAAAGATAACAACAAAAAGATCCTTCAGCATCTAAGCCTCCCAAGCTACGTCCTTGGAGGTGGCATACTATCTGTACCTGAAAATGATGTCCCATAAAGGGTGAGCCAAAGCCCAGCGGAGATATACTAAGCCAAGTATGAGAAATGACTAAAACATTAGCATTCGATAAATGGTTAACACTTATAAACCCACTTACAATACATCCCAGTTCCGTGACAAATACACCCATATTTCATTCTACCTTCCTTTACTTATCCAATTTAAATTCATAAACATGGCTCATTATCTAGCCAAATAGTTAAATGAGACTACAACTCATATCAAAACACTTCCAGTAATTCAATTATCTATGTTATGCAAACGTAATTAGGATTTCAGGACTTTCACCCTGGACACTCCGGGCAACTTAGTTATCAATGGAGTCCATCCCCTATCTCCTCCCAAACAGGTTTGAGAGTACATCTCCTATCTCCACACAAACCATGTGCATCCCCTATCTCCTCTCAAACAAGATACATTTGCAATGTATTTAAACGGTCTACCATATACAATGATCAATCCAGACACATATTCAATGTGTTAATTCAACCGTCATATTCAATGACTTACCCATTTGATTAGTTTCAGTTTTCCCTAATCAACATACAGTGTCTACAACAATCAAAACTATCCTCCACCGATAGCCCAAAGCAGTTATCTCTACATAGATAATAAATTCATCAAATAGATAAATTATCAACATTCGCATAGGTGAGTGATTAATCAATCCAACAACACCAATCAATCTCATAATTCCTCAATTTCATGATTTTCAACTCAATTTCACATTTCCCCAAATTAATTATTCAAATTAATTATTCAAACATAATTAGGGCATTTTCCCCCTTTTTCAAATAACAACCCTAAGGTTAACTTTCATCAATTTAACAACAATAATTTCATTTTCCAAGGTCTCACATACACATGGAGTTTAACATTTGAAAACCCCCCTTTTTATAACTTCAAAACAAGCCCTAACTTTCCCAAAATTACCATAATCCACCATTTATACAAAATGACTAAAATCTATGTCAAAACTCATAAGAAGGAGTAGGGTATCCCTAACTCAAATGAAGAGACCAAATGGAGAAGATGGAGTAAACTCAAGATGCTCCAAACTCAATGATTTTCGGATCAAAACGTAGCCCACACCAAGCTCCACCTTTCTTACAAAGGGATTAGGGTAGGAGACTCCTAGAACATGGAGTATTTGTAGAGAGAAGGTATGTAGAAAGAGATAAGCAGTCGGATCTAGGGTTTGAAGATAAAAGATAATCAAAAAGTGAGGAAGAAGCTACTGCTGCGAACTGACATAATCGAGCCTCACGCGAGCGAAGGAATGGTCGCTCGAGTGACCAGACACAAAGAAACCTCGCTCGAGCGCAGAAAGCCTCGCTCGAGCCAACAACACGAAGCTTCAGGTCTGCAACCCAGAAGCACGCTCGAGCGAAGAAAAGCTCGCTTGAGCGAAGCAACCCAAAACATAGTCCTCGCTCGCTCGAGCGAAGGAAAGCTCGCTCGAGCCAAGAAACACAACCTTCAGGTCCAAAACTAGACGTAGACGCACGCTCGAGCGATGAAACCCTGGCTCAAGCGAAGGAACTAAAACACAGAGCTCGCTCGAGCAACAAAAGCCTCGCTCGAGCGAAGACGCCAAAAGCTGGGCAGCAACCATTTGTTTCAAAACACACCCAACCTGTTACAAACCTACCCAACACATCCCAAAACTCAATACAAGAAATTAAAGAACGGAAATGAAACATATACAACAACAGACATCTACGGAACCGAGTCCGGAATACAATAACCAATGGAGGAAAAACCGGGATCGCTATAAAATTTGAATAAAAATTTTGATTTGATATGAATTACTTTAACTTTTTCATTAAATTTTTATCAATTTTTAAAAGAACTTTCATTCTTATCCCAATTTTTTTTTTCTTTTCACCAATTTTGATGGGGAAAAAAAAAATTCGACATTTCATCTTTTTAAATTTTTATCAAATTATAATTTGATAAAAAAAATATATATTAAGGGTTGAAGATTCTCTTACGTAAAATTATAATGAAATAACATCTTGAAATAATCAAAGTTGGAGTATGTGGTTGGTTGAAAAATATAATTTAATTAATTCTCTTCTTATATTTGTATAAAAATTGACACCTATGACTACATCATTATAATTTAATTAATTCTCTTCTCATATTTGTATAAAAATTGACACTTATGACTATATCATTATAAGTTGGATTATGAAAAAAAATTTGGACTGTCAAACATTTTCCATTTGTAAATATCCTACATATTAAAAATGAAAAAAAAAATGAAAAAGAAAAAAAATTGTGTAACTTTTTTATATGTGTTTATTAGTTTTGTTTTATGGACATAAACAATTGATGTTTCAATTTAAAAAATTAAAAAGTTAAAAAAAAAAATAGATTGGGTTTCTTATAGAAAAAAGAAACCATCTAACTTTTCTATATACTATTAAGATGGACTATTTTAATCACATAAACGAACACATAAACCTCACTAAAACTGAAACCAAAACCAAACCAACAGTAGAGAAAGAGAATCACACAGGGAAAAAATAAAATTAAAAAATAAATAAATTTATAGAGTATTACCTCCAACAACTTAAACCTCACCTAACCCAATCCATTAGCTCCTCTGTTAGTGCCCACGAAATTTAGGAGTTGGGATGACTAATCAGATTATTCATTAAATAAGACTTGAAAATTGATTAATTTGTCTCATTAAGTGATTTAAAATTTTGATATATATACATCAGAAAAATAGATAATTATATTACTAAATCATAATTCAAATTTAGATATTGTCATTTTTTTTAGATCCATATCTAAATCTTTATCTTTTTTATTTTTGTGTGGTTTCTATTCGAGTTTTTTTGTTTTTTTGTTTTCAATTTATTTAAGATGAAGCTGTGGGTTTCTATTTTTTTTTTAAATTTAATTTATCTGTTGTTTCTATTTGTTTTTAATTATTATTATTTAGGTAAGTTATGATGTGAGCTAGATATGTGATAGACATGTGAGTTTCATTGACTTAAAATATAATGGTGGGAGATATTTTCAAATTAGATTTGTTTAGATAAACTTTAAAAAAATTTAAAATGGATATTGTAACGCCTTCAAAATAATACATAATCAATCATTCACAAGTCCTAGAATCATAGAGGAAACATTATGTTTTCATTCATCAGAGTCCTGTTTACAAATGATGTTACATGTTGACAACAAAAGTAAATGCCCTACAGGCTTACAACTTTCCAAGTCAACACTTGGATACAACCAAAAGAGGATCAGAAGCCCTTTACATATAAAGCCCTTGGCTTGGAAATAAAACATGTAAACATAAATAAAACAACAAAAGAGAGACTTCAGCCTCGAGACCTTCCAAGCTATAACCTTAGAGGCGGCAAGTCACATATAGCGATCCCGGTTTTCCCTTCCTTTGTATATTGTATTCCGGACTTGGTTCTGTGGTTGTGTTGTTGTCTCATTCTCATTTCCTTCTCTTACTCTTTGTATTTGAGTCTTGGGTTGTGTTGGGCAGGTTTGAAATAGGTTGGTTGCGCTTTGGAACCAAAAGTTGATGCCCAGAATTTGGCCTTCACGCTCGAGTGGGGCTTTCGACGCTCGAGCGGGCTCTTTGTTGTTGCTTCTCTGCTAGAGCAGGTGTTTTGATGCTCGAGCGTGAATTGCCATCTCCCAATATTTTTCTCTGCAGGTCTTCATACGCTTGAGTAGGAGTTTTGACGCTCGAGCATGACCCTTTGATTTTGTTCCTCCGCTCGAGCGGGGAGTTTGATGCTCGAGCGGGGACCATCGCGTGCAAAACTTCTGTGAGTGTGCATCCGACGCTCGAGCGGGCATTTTGATGCTTGAGCGTGAGTCTGTGTCTGATGCTCGAGTGGGGTTTCCACGCACGAGCGGGGTGACTTCTATATCACTTCGGGATTTCACTTTTTGGATCACTTTTCAACATCCTTTCTCTCTCTTGCTTTTCAAAAACCACCATTGGAGAGCTTATCTCTCTAAAACCTTACCTTCTCTCTAAGAAATCATCTAGCCCTAGTGACCTCCCACTTTTGGGCCTTTGTAAAAAGTGTTGATCTCGGTGTGGGCTATCTTTTGATCCGAAAATCTTGGGTTTTGGAGCATCTCGAAATTCTTCATCTTCTCTATTGGGTCTCATCTCTTGAGGTAGGGATTCCTACTCATCTTTATGAGCTTTAACCTAAATGTTGAGCTTTTTGTATAAATGATTTGATTTGGGAAGTTAGGATTTGTAATGTATTATATTGGAATGAGGGGTTTTTGCTCATATTATGTTTAGCATATCTCTACTAGGCGTTGGCTCACCCTATATGGGACATCATTTTCAGGTACAGGTAGCATGCCACCTCCAAGGACATAGCTTGAAAGGCTTAATGGCTGGAACTTCTTTTGTGATTACTTTTTGTATTACATATATATCAAGCCAAGGGCTTATCGTCTGTTTTGAGTTAGTACTCACTCTTTTTGTAACCAAGTGTTGACTTGGAAAGTTGTAAGCCTATAGGGCATTTACTTTTGTTGTCAACATGTAATACATTTTGTAATGAATACTCTGATGAAATGTAATTATGCTTCATTCTCTTATGTTTAAGCATGTCAAGAATGTATGATTTATGGGTTTATTTTGAGGGCGTTACAACTTGGTATCAGAGTGTATCGGGTTTGAATACTTTAGGTACGTAGGAAGTGTTTAGTGTCACAATGGGTTTGTCTTGCTTGTTAGAGACTTAGATGCAATGTTACATGCTTATGTGATTACTTGGGTATGGGATTTAATTTCTAGGATATTGATTGGATCCTTGGGTTTCTGTGAGTCTTGTTAGAAAAGCACTTGATCAATGCTGTTTCTGACCGGAACTCTAGTAACGCCTCGGGACAATCATTATCCGGAAATGAAATTCGTAGGTGCTTATGTGATTATGTGCTTACGTGGAATGAAGTACTGTTGTCCATGTATTAGGACGCGAGTGTTGTAGCTTTAGCACATTTATGAATGTGCTAATGTTCTTCATTACCTTTATTAGGATGTCAGGACAAGGACATGGAGGTAGGCGAGGTAGGCCTAGGAGGCAGGAGATGCCTATACCGGATGACATTCCGGCACAGCAGGAGGGTGTTGGTCAGGCCAATGTGGTCGAGCCAATAGGTCAGCAGGCCATGGGCGCCTTAGCCCGCGAAGTGGCAAGAGCTTTGAGAGAGTCCTTGGGCATCCTCAGAGCTGAGAATCAGGTTCAGGCCCATGTTGCTAAGGCAGGGCCTTCCTTTCTGAAGAGGGAGTTCTTCCGGTCTAATCCGGATGAGTTTGTTGGGGATCCGAAAAAGCCACTTAAGGCTGATGAGTGGCTGGAGCAGATAACGAAGACGTTTGAGATGCTTGGCATCGAAGACAGAGCATTGAAGGTGACCTTGGCACCTTTCCAGCTTAAGGGGGATGCGGGTCAGTGGTGGAAGTTCATGAGGGGCCGTATTGGTGGTACCTGGGAGGAACTTCGTGGGTGCTTTCCAGGAGAAGTTTTTGTCTCCCGCTATTAGGGAGAAGTTGAGAGATCAGTTCTGCCAGCTTAAGTAGCTGAGTTCTTCAGTGGCCGAGTTTGAGGCCGCATTTACTAGTTTGTCCAAGTTTGCACCGGAACTAGTGGCGTCTGAGGAACGCCGTTGTCTGGAGTTTGAGAAGAAGTTGAGGCATGGCCTCAAGATAAGAGTTGGGGGTTCTATGACCCGGGAGTATGGGCGCCTTGTAGATGCCTCAGCCCATATGGAGATTATGATGTAGCAGGAGGAGGAGAGCTAAAGAGGCTCCAAGAGGAGTTAGGATGGTCAGGGGGACGGTAGGAGGCAGAGAGGTGCTAACCCTCAGCAGTCCGAGGGTGCTTTTGTGAGGTCTACCTTTCCAGTGCCGAGATTAGGTTTTGAGAGAGGCAGTTAAGAAGATGTCACCTGTTACAAATGTGGCCAGTTGGGTCACAAGTCTCCCACTTGCCAGCAGAGGGGAGGAGGTCAGAGAGCAGCTTCATCCTCGGCTCGACCTCAGAGCCAGAGTCAGGACAGAGGTCAGCCACTGTCTTGTTATCAGTGTGGTCAGGCAGGGCACCTGAAGAGGTTTTGCCCGCAGTTGAGTGGCACATCTGGTGCATCTGGGTTGAGGCAGAGTTTTCAGCCAGCTCAGTTAGTTCAGGCCTTGATGACCAATTAGGGGGCTTCATCGTCCCAGTCTGTGCAGCAGTCTTTTGCTCCGAGAGGTGAGCAAGTACCTTTTTGTTACCGCGCAGGACCTAGTACCGGCTCCATCTGTTGTGAGAGGTATCTTTTTGTTTTGCAACTCGGTTGCCAATGTGTTGATTGATATGGGTACATCCCATTTTTTTATATCTGCTTTATTTGCATCTATTTTGGGTTTGGAGTTGGCACAGTTAGCATCTCCTATTTGTGTAGTATCACCTGTTGGAGGTGAATTGATTTTTGAAACAAGGGTGTCGAGGCTGTGATATAGAGGTCGCTGACCGCCGGCTTCCATTTCCTTTTGTAGTTATGGCTATGTCGGGTTTTGATGTTATTTTGGGTATGGACTGGCTATTGTCATACCGGGCTGTTATCGATTATTACTGCTAGAGGCTCACAGTATGTACCCCGAGCGGGGATTGTTTTCATTTCTTGGGGGATCGGGTTGGTAGTGTGTTGCCACCGGTGTATGATCCGCGAGGGCGGAGTGAGCTTAGTGGTCTTCTCGCTAGCCTTATGAGTAGTGAGTGTGATGAGATCGGGGTTGAGTTGCCAACAGTGGTTTGCGAGTATTCGGATGTTTTTTCCGAGGACCTTGTTAGTTTGCCACTTCATCGAGAGATCGAGTTTGCTATTGATTTAGTGCCCGGCATAGCGCCGATTTCTATGGTACCATATCGTTTTGCCCCAGCCGAGTTGAGTGAGTTGAAGATTCAGCTCTAGGAGTTGCTAGAAAAAGGTTTTAGTCGCCCTAGTGTTTCGCCGTGGGGAGCACCGGCCCTCTTTGCTAAAAAGAAAGATGGTGCCTTGAGACTTTGTATTGATTACCGGAAGTTGAATTGGGCTACGGTTAAGAATAAGTACCCTATGCCCCGTATAGATGATTTGTTTGACTAGTTGAAGGGTTCCCGTTGTTTCTCTAAGATAGATTTGAGATCGGGTTACCACCAGTTGAGGGTTAGAGAGGAGGATATTCCTAAGACGGCATTCCGTACGCGGTATGGCCATTATGAGTTTCTGGTGATGCCATTTGGGCTCACCAATGCACCGGCAGTGTTTATGGACTTGATGAACCGGATATTCCGGGAATTCTTAGATCGTTTTGTGGTCGTTTTCATGGACGACATTCTGATTTATTCGCCTTCAGAGAGGAGCACGAGGAACACTTGAGAGTGGTGCTTGAGTTACTTAGAGCCCATAGGCTGTATGCCAAGTTTGGGAAGTGTGAGTTCTGGCTAAGAGAGGTCAAATTCTTAGGCCATGTGGTTTCCGAGGAAGGGGTGTTTGTTGATAGATCCAAGATAGAGGCAGTGCAAGATTGGGCACAGCCTAAGAGTGTTTTTGAAATCTGCAGTTTTCTAGGATTAGCTGAGTATTACTGGCAATTTGTGAAAGATTTCTCTAGGCTAGCTTCGCCGTTGACTAGATTGACGCGAAAAGGAGTCAAATTTGTATGGAGTGAGACTTGTGAAAATTCGTTCCAAGAGTTGAAGGTTAGATTGACCACCGCTCCGGTTTTGATTATTCCGGAAAGAGGTTTGGGTTATGCGGTCTATTGTGATGCCTCACGAGAGGGTTTGGGTTGTGTGTTGATGCAAGAAGGGAAAGTGGTAGCCTATGGCTCACGTCAGTTGAAGATACACGAGAGGAATTACCCTATACATGACCTAGAGTTAGGAGCTGTGATTTTTGCCTTGAAGATTTGGAGGCACTACATTTACGGTAAGAGGTTCGAGGTATTCTCAGATCATAAGAGTCTGAAATTTGAGGCAGAGGAGGTGGATTGAGTTCATTGAGGACTATGATTTTGAGTTGCACTATCATCCGGGAAAGGCCAATGTTGTGGCCGATGCCCTTAGTAGGAAATCCATTAGTGATGTAGCTTGTATAGCCATCCGGGAGTGGGAGATGTTGGGTGCACTTGGCGAGTTTGATTTGCTTCTGGGCGAATCTGCTGAGGCTGCGGTCTTGTTTTTCGTTGTTACGCAGCCTACACTTGTGAGTCAAGTGTTAGAGGCACAGGGAGGTGACCTTGAGGTAGAATCCCTCCGAAAGAAGATCTCCAGTGGGAAGGCTGAGAAGGGTTTGTCTGTGTATCCCGACCAGAGTGTGAGATACCGAGACCGTTTGTTTGTGCTGGAGTTTTTCCGAGAGGAGGTACTCCGAAAGTTTCATCATTCACGCCTTGCGGTGTATCCGGGAGGCACCAAGATATATCGTGATTTGGGTCGCCAATTTTGGTGGCGAGGTATGAAGAGAGATGTGGCAGTTTTCGTATCGAAGTGCCTTATTTGTCAGCAAGTGAAGACCGAGCATTAGAGGCCAACGGGTTTGTTACAACCCTTGCCTATTACCGAGTAGAAGTGGGAGCATGTCACTATGGACTTCGTTGTAGGTCTTCTGAGGATTCAGCGGGGTAGTGATGCTATTTCGGTGGTTGTAGATCGGTTGACTAAGTCGGCGCACTTTATCCCTATGCGCGTGAGAGATTCGGTAGATCATCTTGCCGACTTATATATTCGGAACATAGTGAGGTTGCACGGGGTCCCAGTGTCGATCGTCTCTGATAGAGACCCTCGTTTTACTGCTAGGTTGTGGCAGAGCTTGCAGAGTCCTTTGGGCACTAGATTGACCTTTAGCACGGCTTACCATCCTCAGACTGACGAGCAGTCCAAGCGTACCATTCAGATCCTTAAGGATATGCTTCGAGGTTATGTTCTTGACTTTAGTGGATCGTGGGAGAGGCACTTGCCCTTGGTGGAGTTTGCCTACAACAACAGCTTTCAGTCGAGTATCGATATGGCACTGTTTGAGGCCTTGTATGGCCGACCTTGTAGGTCTCCGGTTTGTTGGGCCTAGGTGGGTGATGCACCTTTGTTGGATCCGGAGTTTGTGAGGAAAACGACAGAGAAAGTTGAACTTATCCGTAGGAGGCTTGTTACAGCCCAAAGTCGCCAAAAGAGTTATGCCGACCGTAGGAGGAGGCCTTTGGCATCTGAGACGGGTGATCATGTTTTTCTGAAAATATCATCTAGGCGAGGTTTGATGAAGTTTGGGAAGAGTGGGAAGTTGTCCCCTCGGTTTATTGGTCCCTTTGAGATCCTTGAGAGGATTGGAGAGGTTGCGTACCGTTTAGCTTTACCGCTGCAGTTGTCCGGAGTGCATGACGTGTTTCATGTTAGTATGTTTCGGAAGTATGAGCCGGATCCGTCCCATGTGCTGGATTGGACCGATTTGGAAGTTGACGAGGATATCTCATATGAGGAGAGACCGGTTCGAGTCTTGGATAGGCGGGATCAAGTCTTGCGAGGCAAGACCATTCCATTGGTTAAAGTTTTGTGAAACATCACGGAGTGGAGGAGGCCACTTAGGAACGTGAGGTGGATGTCCATGAGAAATATCCGGACTTATTTGTAAATGTTTAACCATGTATTGGGATTTTGTAATATTGATGAACTTTAAGAGCATTAAACATGTCTTGAGTTGTAAAACATTGTATATGTTTTGATTTATGAAAGTATTTGGAAACTTGCCTTAAAGTGGAAGTTTATTGTAACATTGCATATGTTGAATGTATTGTAGAAATGGAAATATATCATGAACATTAAATATGATATGGAATTGTGAAAAATGTGTTGAAATTGGTAAATTTCAAGGGAAAGCATGCTAACAATGCATATTGAGTATATATTGTGAAATGCCTCTTGAATAGAGATGAAATGACCGATAATGGGTCAAGTTGTTGGGTAATGAATTGTAACATTGTTGAGAATTGAGAAAAACTTGTTTTTGAAAACTTGTACTTAATTTCGGAAACGAAATTCTTTGAGGGGGGAAGGTTATAGCGATCCCGGTTTTCCCTTCCTTTATATATTGTATTCTAGACTTGGTTACGTGGTTGTGTTGTTGTCTCATTCTCATTTCCTTCCCTTACTCTTTGTATTTGAGTCTTGGGTTGTGTTGGGCAGGTTTGAAATAGGTTGGTTGTGCTTTGGAACCAAAAGTTGATGCCCAGAATTTGGCCTTCACGCTCGAGTGGGGCTTTTGACGCACAAGCGGGCCCTTTGTTGTTGCTTCTCCGCTCGAGCGGGTGTTTTGACGCTCGAGCGTGAATTTTCATCTCCTAGTATTTTTCTCTGCAGGTCTTCATACGCTCGAGCGGGGGACCATCGCCTGCAAAACTTTTGTGAGTGTGCATCCGACGCTCGAGTAGGCGTTTTGATGCTCGAGTGTGAGTCTGTGTCTGACGCTCGAGCGGGGGTTTCCACGCTCGAGCAGGGCGACTTCTATATCACTTCGGGATTTCACTTTTTGGATCACTTTTCAACATCCTTTCTCTCTCTAAAACATTACATTCTCTCTAAGAAATCATCTAGCCCTAGTGACCTCCCACCTTTGGGCCTTTATAAAAAGTGTTGATCTTCGTGTAGGCTATCTTTTGATTCGAAAATCTTGGGTTTTGGAGCATCTCGAAATTCTTCATCTTCTCCATTGGGTCTCATCTCTTTAGGTAAGGATTCCTACTCATCTTTATGAGCTTTAACCTAAATGTTGAGCTTTTTGTATAAATGATTTGATTTGAGAAGTTACGGTTTGTAATGTGTTATATTGGAATGAGGGGTTTTTGCTCATATTATGTTTAGCATATCTCTACTGGGCGTTGGCTCACCCTATATGGGCCATCATTTTCAGGTACAGGTAGCATGCCACCTCCAAGGACGTAGCTTGAGAGGCTTAATGGCTGGGACATCTTTTGTGATTACTTTTTGTATTACATGTATATCAAGCCAAGGGCTTATCATCTGTTTTGAGTTAGTACTCACTCTTTTTGTAACCAAGTGTTGACTTGGAAAGTTGTAAACCTATAGGGCATTTAATTTTGTTGTCAACATGTAATACATTTTGTAATGAATACTCTGATGAAATGTAATTATGCTTCATTCTCTTATGTTTAAGCATGCCAAGAATGTATGATTTATGGGTTTATTTTGAGGGCGTTACATCACCTGTACCTGAAAATGGCATCCCGAGAAGGGTGAGCCGAAGCTCAGTAGAGATATGCTAAACTATATATGAGAAATAACTAAAACATTAGCATCTGATAAATGTTCAACACATGTACATTGATTTACACCATTTCTATAACCCACCAACATTGTTATTCATCTTTCAAGCCGGTTTCATTTCTATTTCCAATTCACTTTATTGACATGGTTCATTTATCCAAATAATTCAAATGAGGCTACAACTCATAAAAACAACACTTCAATTCATCAACAATTTAAAATGAGACTGCAACTCACATTATCAACACTTCAATCATCAACATCATTCAGATGTATATAAGGTTTCGGGACTTTCACCCTGGACACTCCGGCCAACTTAATTATCAATGGAGTCCATCCCCTATCTCCTCGCAAACCATGGAATACATCCCCTATCTCCTCCCAAACAAAGATACATATGCAATGTATTTAAACACTTTATCATATACAATGATCATTTAATGCACATATTCAATGTGTTATTCTAACTGTCATATTCAATGACATATTCCAATTGATTAGTTTCAGTTTACCTAATTATCATGCAACTCTACAACAATCATGGCTATCCTCCACCGATAGCCCAAACAATTATTTCTAAACAGATAATTAAATTTATCAAACAGATAAATTAATACATTTTCCATAGATAAGCGATTTTCAATCCAGCTATACCAATTAATTACATTTTTCCAATTTCATCATTTCCAACTCAATTTTGTATTCCCATAATTAATTTCATTATTTTGACAAATAATTTATTTAATCCCAATTAGGGCATTTTTCCTTCTTTCTCAAATAACACTTCTAAGGCTCAATTCCATCAATTGTACACCCATAACCCCATTTCAAAACCTCACATTCACAATAGAGTCCAGAACCAAGAAACCCCTCTTTTATGATTTCAAATCAATCCTAACTTTGCCCAAAATTTCCAAACAACACCATCTATACAAAATGACCAGCATTTATGTCAAAACTCATAAGAAGGAGTAGATTATTTCTACCTCGAACTTAGGAGCCCAAAGGAGAAGGTGAAGAAACTTGAAAGTGCTCCAAATCAACACTTTTTCAGATCCAAAGATAGCCTAAGCCAAACTCTAACTTGTATACAAAGGGACTAGGGTAGAGAACCACTAGAACAAGGTGTATTTGTAGAGAGAAGTGTGTGTAGAGAGAGAGGCTACCGAAATTAGGGTTTGAAGATAAAAAGAGATCAAAAAGTGAAGAAGAGAACTGCTGCTGCGATCTGATATATGTGAGGCTCACTCGAGAGAAGAAGTGGTCGCTCGAGCGACCAGACACAACAAACACCTCGCTCGAGCGCAAGAAGACTCGCTCGAGTGGACAATTCAAAGCTTCAGGTCTGCAACCCCGACGCACGCTCGAGCGCAAGAGTGCTCGCTCGAGCGAAGGAACACAAAACATAGAGCTCGCTTGCTCGAGCAAGGCTTTTGTTGCTCGAGCGAAGAATACTAACCTTTAGGTTTTTCAGAGATGCAGACGCACGCTCGAGCGCAAGAATGCTCGCTCGAGCGAAGGAATCCTAGCTCGAGCGAAGGAACTAAAACCCAATGCTCGCTCGAGCAACAAAAATTGCGCTCGAGCGTAGAAACAAACATCTGGACAGTAATCATTTATTTCAACTCACAACCAACCTGTTCCAAGTTTACCCAATACAAAGAATTAAAGGACGGAAATGAGATATAGACAACTACAACCACCCACGGAACCGAGTCCGGAATACAATGAATAATGGAGGAAAAATCGGGATCACTATAGATCTTGAGATGTAAAATAAAGATTTTAACTGAATAAATAAAAATCAAATTTATTAATTTTATCTGTTTGTATATCTGATTTTTATTTATTTATTTGTTATGTTATGATATAATATATAAGATATAGATAGATATCTACAACTTTCATGAAAAATATTATCTGATTTTTTGGGAAAGAGAAAAGGAAGGCATGTTTTAATATTTTTTTTTTTTTGGAAATTGGGGAGAGAGATTAGGATGGCAAGATTACGAAATATTTTTGTTATCTTCCCATTTGAAGTTCATAAATTAATGAAATTCAAAGCTTCAGGTCTGCAACCCCGACGCACGCTCGAGCGCAAGAGTGCTCGCTTGAGCAAAGGAACACAAAACATAGAGCTCGCTTGCTCAAGCAAGGCTTTTGTCGCTCGAGCGAAGAATACTAACCTTTAGGTTTTTCAGAGACGCAGACGCACGCTCGAGCGCAAGAATGCTCGCTCGAGCGAAGAGACATACCACACAAATCTCGCTCGAGCAAAGGAACCCTAGCTCGAGCGAAGGAACTAAAACCCAATGCTCGCTCGAGCAACAAATGCCGCGCTCAAGCGTAGAAACGAACATCTTGATAGCAATCATTTATTTCAACTCACAACCAACCTGTTCCAAATTTACCCAACACATCCCACAACTCAAATACAAAGAATTAAAGGACGAAAATGAGATATAGACAACAACAACCACCCACGGAACCGAATCCGGAATACAATGAATAATGGAGGGAAAATCGGGATCGCTATAGATATTGAGATGTAAAATAAAGATTTTAACTGAATAAATAAAAATCAAATTTATTAATTTTATCTGTTTGTATATCTGATTTTTATTTATTTATTTATTTTGTTGTGTTATAATATAATATATAAGATATAGACAGATACTCACAACTTTTATGAAAAATATTATTTGATTTTTTGGAGGAGAGAAAAGGAATGCAAGTTTTAATTTTTTTTAAAAATTTTTTTTTTTGGAAATCGGTGAGAGAGATTAGGATGGAGAGATTGTGAAATATTTTTGTTATAAATAAATAAATAAATCAGTCAATAGTTTTTTATTCTGTTTTATAAATTAAAAAATTAATAATTTTAGAAAATTGATTAATTTGTCCCATTAAGTGATTTAAAATTTTGATAGATATACATTAAAAAAATAGATAATTATATTACTAAATCATAATTCAAATTTAGATGTTGTTACATCTTTTTGAGATTCATAGCTGAATTCTTCTCTTCTTTATTTTTGTGTGTAACCATAGCATATGGGAGAAATTGAAAATGGTGCTGTAGTAATTATGAGAGATGTCAAAAAGGTTGGTGGGTTGGGAGAAGTCAATAAATGCTAAGGTTTTTCTTTTTTTAAAAAAATAAAAAACTAGAAAATTAGGATTAGGATATTGGAGCTCCCACAAAGCCTGTAGAATAGACACCTCCTTTTCATTACATAATATACTATCATATCACCCGTGCTATGCACGGGATAATTATAGATATTTATATTTATTTTAGATTTTTTTTAATATATAAATTATGTTTTTTAAGATTTTTTATGAAAATAATTTAACAATCTTATCACTAACCATAGTGTATGGGAGAAGTTGAAAATGGTACTGCAGTAAATATACACGGATTGTATCTATAATTATTTGTTTGAGGGGATTTTAAATGCTGATTAGGAGATTTTGACAAAATCAATAAATGTAGGCATGTGGAAAGACATGTGGATTGAAAAAAATTAATAAATGCTAATCAGAGGATTTTGACCAAATCAATAAATGCTGAGTTTTTTTTTTTAAATTAAAAATTAAAAAAATTCAGATTGAGATATTGAAGCTCCCACAGGCATTGGGGGTTAAAAACCCCCTTTTGCTTAATATATAGTACTAGCTTATCACCCGTGCTATGCACGAGATAATTATAGATATTTATATTTGTTTTAGATTTTTTTTAATATATAAATTATGTTTTTTTAAGATTTTTTATAAAAATAATTTAACAATCTTATCACTAACCATAGTGTATGGGAGAAGTTGATAAGGATACTGCAGTAACTATACACGGATTGTATCTATAATTATTTGTATGAGGGGATTTTAAATATTGATCAGGCGATTTTGACCAAATTAATAAATACAGGCATGTGGAGAGACATGTGGATTGAAAGAAGTTAATAAATGCTGATAAGGGGATTTTGATCAAATCAATAAATGTTGAGTTTTTTTTTTTTAATAAGAAATTTAGAAAATTCAGATTGGGATATTGAAGCTCCCACAGACTTTGGGATTAAAAACCCCATTTTGCTTAATATATAGATACAAGATAGATAGCTAGATAGCTATGCAAAACCATATCCTTTTAAATATAGCTATATTTATTGTAACGCCCTCAAAATAAATTTATAATTATACATTCATGATACACGAAAGAAATATCATATTCCCAACATCAGAGTATTCTTACCAGAGATATTACATGTTGACAACAAAAGTAAAAGTCCTATAGGCTTACAACTTTCCAAGTCAACACTTGGGTTCAACAAAAGTAGAGTTCTAACTCTATACACAAAATACGCTCTTGGCTTGATATATATGTAATACAAAAGATAATCACAAAAAGATAAGCCTTCAACTTCTATAACCTCCCAAGCTACATCCTTGGAGGCGGTATATCACTTGTACCTGAGAATGATGTCCCATATAGGGTGAGCCAACGCCCAGCAGAGATATGCTAAACATAATATGAGCAATAATTAAAACATTAGCATCCGATAAATGTTACCACTTATAAATCAACTTACAACATTACCCAGTTCCATGACAAATATGTCCATGTTTCATTAAACTTTCCTTTACTTAACCAATTTTCAATTTAAGAACATGGCTCAGAACCTGGCCAAACAATTTAATAAGACTACAACTCATATCAAAACACTTCCTTTTCAAATGAGTTAACAACTCATATCAATAATACTTTAATTTCAAATGAGATAACAACTCATAATAAAACACTTTCATACTTCGCAAATGATACACAGATTTGCTGTATCAATGGAGTCCATCCCCTATCTCTTCCCAAATAACATCCGGTTTAGGAGTCCATCCCCTATCTCCTTCCAAACCGTGGAGTACATCCCCTATCTCCTCCCACATAATACAATGTATATAAACACTTATCATATACAAGATCATTCAATACACATATTCGATGTATTATTTTAACCGTCACATTCAATGACATATTCAACGTGATTAGTTTCAGTTCACCTAATCATCATGCAGTGTCTACAACAATCAAGACTATCCTCCACCGATAGCCCAAAGCAATTATTTCTAAACAGATAATAAATGCATCAACAGATAAATTAACAACATTTTCAAAAGTGAGTGATTAATCAATCCAACTCTACCATTCTTTCTCATAACTTCTCAATTTCACTATTTCCAAGCCAATTTCATTATTTCACAATGAAAGTCATTAATTACACTAATGACCCAATAAAACCCAAATATGGCATTTGTCCCCATTTTCTCAATATTGACCCAAAGGTCCAAATATCATTAATAAACATTCATAACCTCATTTTAAGACCCATATACACATATATAGTTCAAAAAGAACAAAACTCCTCTTTTCAATATTTCAAACCTCAAACCCTAACTTCTCCAAATCAAACCATTTATACAAAATGCCCAACATCTATGTTAAAGATTATAAAAATGAATAGTTATCCCTACCTCAAATGGAGAGACCCAAAGGTGATGATGAAGAAATTCGAAATGCTCCAAAACCAAAGATTTTTCAGATTGAAATGTTGCCCAAGCCAAGCTCTACACTTTTTGCAAAGGAACTAAGGGAGAAGATCACTCAAGCTAGATGATTTTTTAGAGAGAAGTTGTATTCTAGAGAGAGGAGCTCTCAAATGAGGGTTTTGAAAAGGTAGAGAGAGAGAGAGAGAATGCCAAAAAAGTGATCCAAAAAGCTATTTTTTGGATTGATATACAAACAGGTCCGCTCGAGCGTGGAACGCCCTGCTCGAGCGTCAGACACAGACTCACACTCGAGCGTCAAAAGCGCCGCTTGAGCGCCGGATGCACACTTCTAGAAGTTTTGCAGTCGATGGTCCCCGCTCGAGCATGAAAGTGGACGCTCGAGCGTCTGATGACCTGCAGAACAAAATACTGGGAGATGAATAATCACACTCGAGCGTCAAAATGCCCACTCAAGCGGAGAAGCAAAAACAAAGGGCCCGCTCGAGCGTCAAAAGCCCCGTTTGAGCGTGAAGGCCAAAATCTGGGCATCAACTTTTGGTTTCTAAACACAACCAACCTGTTCCCAACCTGCCCAACACAACCCAAGACTCAAACACAAAGAGTAAAGGATAGAAATAAGAATAAGACAACGACCAACATCCACAGAACCGAGCCCGGAATACAATTAAACAAAGAAGGGAAAACTGGGATCGCTATAACCTCCCCCCCTTAAAGAATTTCGTCCCCAAAATCAGATAAATAAGTTTCAAAAATATGATTTCTTAATTCTCAACCTGACCCACTACCAGTCATCCCGTCTCTTTTCAAGAGGCAAACTACAACATATGTTTACAACATGCATTATCAACATGCATTCCTTTGAAACTTATCAATTTCAAGACATATTCCACGATTCAATTACATATTCAATGCCAATCAATATATTTGTATTTCTAAAACAGAATTAACATATACAATGTTAAAATAAATTGATCCCGCCTATCCAAGACCCTCACCGGTCCCTCCTCATATGAGGCATCCTCATCAACCTCCAAGTCGGTCCAATCCAATACATACGACGAATCCGGCTTGTACTTCTGAAGCATACTAACATGAAACACGTCATGCACCCCAGACAACTGTGGCGGTAAAGCTAAACGGTAAGCAACCTCCCCAATCCTCTCAAGGATTTCAAAGGGACCAATAAACCGAGGGGACAACTTCCCACTCTTCCCAAACCTCATCAAACCCCGCCTAGGTGATATTTTCAAGAAGACATGATCACCCATCTCAAATACTAAAGGCCTCCTCCTACGATCGGCATAACTCTTTTGGCGACTCTGGGCTGTAACAAGCCTCCTACGGATAAGCTCAACTTTCTCCGTCGTTTTCCTCACCAACTTCTGGCCCAACAAAGGTGCATCACCCACCTCGGCCCAACACACTGGAGACCTACAAGGTCAGCCATACAAGGCCTCGAACTGTGCCATACCGATACTTAACTGGAAACTGTTGTTGTAGGCAAACTCCACTAAGGGCAAGTGCCTCCCACTAAAGTCAAATACACAACCTCGAAGCATATCCTCAAGGATCTGTATAGTACGCTCGGACTGCCCGTCAGTCAGAGAATGGTAAGCCGTGCTAAAGGTCAATCTAGTGCCCACGGCGCTCTGCAAACTCTACCATAACCTAGCAGTAAAACGTGGATCTCTATTTGAGATGATCGACACTAGGACCCCGTGAAACCTCACTATGTCCCGAATGTACAAGTCGGCAAGATGATCTACAGAATCTCTCACGCGCATAGGGATAAAGTGCGCCGACTTAGTCAACCGGTCTACAACCACCCAAATAGCATCACTACCCCACTGAGTCCTCGGAAGACCTACAACGAAGTCCATAGTGACATGCTCCCATTTCCACTCGGCAATAAGCAAGGTTTGTAACAAACCTGCTGGCCTTTAATGCTCGGCCTTCACTTGCTGACAAGTAAGGCACTTCGATACAAAGACTGCCACATCTTTCTTCATACCCCGCCACCAAAACTGGCGACCCAAATCACGAAACATCTTAGTGCCTCCCGGATGCACCGCAAGGCGCGAATGGTGAAACTCTCAGAGTACCTCCTCTCGACAAGACTCCAATACAAACAAACGGCCTCGGTATCTCACACTCAGGTCGGGATACACAGTCAAACCCTTCTCAACCTTCCCACTGGAGATCTTCTCCCGGAGGGATTCTACCTCAAGGTCACCTCTCTACGCCTCCAATACTCGACTCACAAGTGTAGGCTACGCAATAACAGAAAACAAGGTCGCAGACTCAATAGATTCACCCAGAAGCAAATCAAACTCGCCAAGTGCACCCAACATTTCGCACTCCCAGATGGCTATACAAGCTACATCACTAATGGATTTTCTGCTAAGGGCATCGGCCACAACATTGGCCTTTCTCAGGTGATAGTGCAACTCAAAGTCATAATCCTCAATGAACTCCATCCACCTCCTCTGCCTCAAATTCAAGTCTCTCTGTGTAAACAGATACTTCAGACTTTTATGATCTGAGAACACCCCGAATCTTTCACCATAAAGGTAGTGCCTCCAAATCTTCAAGGCAAAAATCACAGCTGCTAACTCTAGGTCATGTGTAGGGTAATTCCCCTCCAGTATTTTCAACTGCCACGAGCCATAGGCTACTACTTTCCCCTCTTGCATCAGCACACAAGCCAAACCCTCTCGTGAAGCATCACAATAAACCGCATAACCCAAGCCTCTCTCCAGAATAATCAAAATCGGAGCGGTGGTAAGTCTAACCTTCAACTCTTGGAACCACTTTTCACAAGTCTCACTCCATACAAATTTGACCCCTTTCCGCGTCAATCTAGTTAACGGCGAAGCTAGCCTGGAGAAATCCTTCACAAACCGATGGTAAAACCCAGCTAATCCCAGAAAGCTGCGGATCTCAAAAACACTCTTAAGCTGTGCCCAATCTTGCACTGCCTCAATCTTGGATGTATCAACAGACACCCCTTCCCCGGAGACTACATGACCTGAGAATTTAACCTCTCTTAGCCAAAACTCACACTTCCCAAACTTACCATATAGCTTATGGGCTCTAAGAAACTCAAGCACCACTCTCAAGTGTTCCTCGTGCTCCTCCTCAGAAAGTGAATAAACTAGAATGTCGTCCACGAAAACGACCACAAAACGATCTAAGAATTCTCGGAATATCCAGTTCATCAGGTCCATAAACACTGCCGGTGCATTGGTGAGCCCAAAAGGCATCACCAGAAACTCATAATGGCCATACTACGTACGGAATGCCATCTTCAGGATATCGTCCTCTCTGACCATCAACTGGTGGTAACTCGATCTCAAGTCTATCTTAGAGAAACAACGGGACCCCTTCAACTGGTCAACCAGATCATCTATACGGGGCATAGGGTATTTGTTCTTAACCGTAGCCCGATTCAATTTCTGGTAATCAATGCAAAGTCTCAAAGCACCATCTTTCTTTTTAGCAAAGAGGGCCGGTGCTCCCCACGGCGAAGTACTAGGGCGGATAAAGCCCTTATCTAGCAACTCCTGGAGTTAAATCTTCAGCTCACTCAACTCGGCTGGGGCAAAACGATAAGGTGCCATAGAAATCGGCACCGTGCCAGGCACTAAATCAATAGAAAACTCCACCTCTCGATGTGGTGGCAAATAAACAAGATCCTCGGGAAAGACGTTCGAGTACTCACAAACCACTCTCGGCAATACAGTCTTGGTCTCATCACACTCACTACTCATAAAGCTAGCGAGAAGACGACTAAGCTCACTCCGCCCTCGCGGATCATACACTGGTGGCAATACTCTACCAACTTGATCCCCTAAGAAATGAAAACAATCCCCGTTCAAGGTACATACAGTAACCCTCTGGCGGTAGCAATCAATAACAGCCCGGTATGACGATAGGCAGTCCATACCTAAAATCACATCAAAACCCGACATAGCCATAACTACAAAAGAAAATGGAAGCCAGCGGTCGGCGACCTCTATATCACACCCTCTACACCCTTGCTTTAAAGTCAACTCACCCCCAACAGGTGATACAACACAAATAGGAGATGCTAACTGTGCCAACTCCAACCCCAAAACAGATGCAAATGCAGCAGATATAAAGAAATGGAATGCACCCGTATCAATCAACACATTGGCAACCGAGTTGCAAAACAAAAAGGTGCCTCTCACAACGGATGGAGCCGGTAAAAGATCATGTGCGGTAACAGCATACATGCACCCTAAAGGCCTCTGATCTACCTGCTCACCTCTCGGAGCATAAGACTGCTGCACAGACTAAGACGATGAAGCCACCTGATTGGCCCTCGAGGCCTGAACTGACTGTGCTGGCTGAAAACTCTGTGTCTACCTCGAACCAGACGCACCCGATGTGCCACTCAACTGCGGGAAAAATCTCTTTAGGTGTCCCGTCTTACCACACTAGTAACAAGAGAGCGGCTGGCCTCTGCCCTGACTCTGGCTCTGAGGTCGAGCCGAAGATGAAGCTGCTCTCTGTCCTCCTCCCCTCTGCAGGCAAGCTGGAGACTTGTGGCCCAACTGGCCACACTTGTAACAAGTAATGTCTCCCTGACTGCCTCTCCCAGAGCCTGCACTCGGCACTAGAAAGGTAGACCTCACAAAAGCACCTTGGGACTGCTGAGGGTTAGAACCCCTCTGCCTCCTACTATCTCCCTGGCCATCCTAACTCCTCTTGGAGCTCCTCATCCTCTCCTCCTCCTCTTGCATAATAATCTCAAGATGCGCCACAGCATCCACAAGGCGTCCATAGTCCCAAGTCATGGACCCCACAACTCTCGTCTTGAGCCTGTGCCTCAATTACTTCTCAAACTCAAGGCAACGGCGTTCCTTAGACGCCACTAGCTCAGGTGCAAACCTAGATAAACTAGTGAATGCGGCCTCAAACTCGACCACTGGTATACTCAACTGCTTGAGCTGACAGAATTGGTCCCTCAGCTTCTCCTTGACAGCTGGAGACAAAACCTTCTCCTGGAAAGCATCTACAAAGGCCTCCCATGTACCGCCAATACGGCCCCGAACAAACTTCCACCACTGACCTGCGTCTCCCTTCAACTGGAAAGATGCCAAGGTCACCTTCAAGGCCCCGTCTTCAATGCCAAGCATCTCAAACGTCTTCGTCATTTTCTCAAGCCACTCATCAGCCTTAAGTAGCTCTTTCGGATCACCCACAAACTCGTCCGGGTTAGACCAGAAGAACTCCCTCTTTAGAAAAGAAGGCCCTGCCTTAGTAACATGGGCCTGGACCTGATTCTCAGCTCTGAGAATGTCCATGGATTCCCTCAATGCTCCTGCTATCTTGCAGGCTAAGGCGCCCATGGCCTGTTGACCTACTGGCTTGACCGCATTGGCCTGACCAACACCCTCCTACTGTGCCAGAATCTCATCCGGTGTAGGCATCTCCTGCCTCCTAGGCCTACCTCGCCTACCACCACGTCCTCGTCCTGACATCCTAATAAAGGTAACAAAGACATTAGCACATTCACAAATGTGCCGATGCTATTTCACTCGCGTCCTAATACATTGGACAACAGTAATTCATTCAACGTAAGCACATAATCACATAAGCACTTACGAATTTGATTTCCGGATAATGACAGTCCCGTGGCGTTGCTAGGGTTCCAGTTAAAAACAGCATTGATCAAGTGCTTTTCCAACAGGACTCCCAGAAACACAAGGATCCAATCAACATCCTGGAAATTAAATCCCATACCCATATAGTCACATAAGTATGTTATCACATAAGCACATAACATTACATCTAAGTCTCTGACAAATGAGACGAACCCATTGTGGTACTAACCACTTCCCACGTACCCAAGGTATTCAAACCCGGTACGCTCTGATACCTAGTTGTAATGCCCTCAAAATAAACCCATAATTATACATTCATGATACACGAAAGAGATATCATATTCCCAACATCAGAGTATTCTTACCAGAGATATTACATGTTGACAACAAAAGTAAACGCCTTATAGGCTTATAACTTTCTAAGTCAACACTTGGGTTCAACAAAAGTAGAGTTCTAACTCTATACACAAAATAGGCTCTTGGCTTGATATACATGTAATACAAAAGATAATCACAAAAAGATAAGCCTTCAACTTCTACAGCCTCCCAAACTACATCCTTGGAGGCGGCATATCACCTGTACCTGAGAATGATGTCCCATATAGGGTGAGGCAACGCCCAGTACAGATATGCTAAACATAATATGAGCAATAAGTAAAACATTAGCATCCTATAAATGTTACCACTTATAAATCAACTTACAACATTACCCAGTTCTATGACAAATATGTCCATGTTTCATTCCACTTTCCTTTACTTAACCAATTTTCAATTTAAGAACATGGCTTAGAACCTGGCCAAACAATTTAATGAGACTACAACTCATATCAAAACACTTCATTTTCAAATGAGTTAACAACTCATATCAACAATACTTTAATTTCAAATGAGATAACAACTCATAATAAAACACTTTCATACTTCGCAAATGATACACATATTTGATGTATCAGTTGAGTCCATCTCCTATCTCCTCCCAAATAACATCCGGTTTAGGAGTCCATTCCCTATCTTCTCCCAAACCGTGGAGTACATCCCCTATCTCATCCTACATAATACAATGTATATAAACACTTATCATATACAAGATCATTCAATACACATATTCAATGTATTATTCCAACCGTCACATTCAATGACATATTCAACGTGATTAGTTTCAGTTCACCTAATTATCATGCAGTGTCTACAACAATCAAGACTATCCTCCACCAATAGCCCAGAGCAATTATTTCTAAACAGATAATAAATGCATCAACAGATAAATTAACAACATTTTCAAAAGTGAGTGATTAATCAATCCAACTCCACCATTCTTACTCATAACTTCTCAATTTCACTATTTCCAAGCCAATTTCATTATTTCACAATGAAAGTCATTAATTACACTAGTGACCCAATAAAACCCAAATATGGCATTTGTCCCCATTTTCCCAATATTGACCCAAAATAAACGTTCATAACCTCATTTTATGACCCATATACACATATATAGTTCAAAAGGAACAAAACCCCTCTTTTCAATATTTCTAACCTCAAACCCTAACTTCCTTAAATCAAACCATTTATACAAAATGCCCAACATCTATGTTAAAGATCATAAAAATGAATAGTTATCCCCACCTCAAATGGAGAGACCCAAAGGTGATAATGAAGAAATTCGAAATGCTCTAAAACCAAAGGTTTTCGGATTAAAATGTAGCCCAAGCCAAGCTCTACACTTTTTGCAAAGGAACTAAGGGAGAAGATCACGCAAGCTAGATGATTTCTTAGAGAGAAGTTGTATTCTAGAGAGAGGAGCTCTCAAATGAAGGTTTTGAAAAGGTAGAGAGTGAGAGAATGCCGAAAGAGTGATCCAAAAAGCTATTTTTCGGACTGATATACAAACAGGTCTGCTCGAGCGTGGAACGCCCTGCTCGAGCGTTAGACACAGACTCACGCTCGAGCGTCAAAAGCGCCGCTCGAGCGCCGGATGCACACTTTCAGAAGTTTTGCAGTCCATGGTCCCCGCTCGAGCGTGAAAGTGGACGCTCGAGCATCCGATGACCTGCAGAACAAAATACTAGGAGATGAATAATCACGCTCGAGCGTCAAAATGCCCGCTCGAGCGGAGAAGCAAAAACAAGGTCCCGCTCGAGCATCAAAAGCCCCGCTCAAGCGTGAAGACCAAAATCTGGGCATCAACTTTTGGTTTCTAAACACAACCAACCTGTTCCCAACACAACCCAAGACTCAAACACAAAGAGTAAATGATAGAAACGAGAATAAGACAATAACCAACATCCACAGAACCGAGTCCGCAATACAATTAAACAAAGAAGGGAAAACCGGGATCGCTATATCTATAATTAATTTTAATCTATCTATTACCTATCCTTATTTATATTATTATATAAATAAAAATGTTGTATAATAATTGAAGTTCAAAGTACTAATCTATTTTTTGTTTTTCAAAATTTAAAATTGTTAAAATGCATATGTTGCACTATCAATAATTTCTTCCTATTATAAATTTTATTTTATAAATCTTATAAGATTTGTTCAATGACTAATATTCAATTTTTGTAAAAAAATTTCAGTATATTCCTTCCAAAAGTTAATATAGCAAGTCTACAGAATCATATTTTAAAACTCAAAATTATTAATATTTTTATTTTTATTTATTTTTATTTTCAATAAGCATGTTAAAATATAAATAATATCCAAAGAAAATTATACGTATTAATAAATATGACATTAGTTTTAATTTTTTTTTTTTGATTAGCACATTAGTTTTTAATTGTAATCACTTCTTTTTAAAGTCTTTATTCATTTTTAACTTTTTTTTTTGATATTTTAAATTACATATTACCATAATTCTTTCTTATTCATTAAGTTTTTAAAATTTATTTACTTATTTTCTTTTCAAAAACTAACATAACAATTTTTTAAAATTCATATATTTTTATTCTAAAATTGTGAAGTATTAGAACTATGTCATTTTTTTTTTTTTATAACAAAGCATAATTTTAATTGTTAATTGTCAATACAACAATTTTAATCTATGTTTATGGGTAAAAATAATAGAAGAGGAACATTTAAAATAAAATTCTTAAACTTATATATACAATTTTATTTACGAGAAAAAAAATATAAAAAATTAAATATAATTATCATATTTTTAATAAATAATATATTATTTTATCCCGTGCATAGCACGAGTGATATGCTATCTATACTATATATTAAGCAAAAGAGGGTTTTTAACCTAAGGAAATACCCCCACAGTGTTCTAACATGAAAATGAAAGACAGTAACCATACTATTGAGTTTTTTTACCAGTCCATGTGATTTTGAAACAAAATTTTCATTTTCAAATATTTTTCAATTTATTTCTTAAATATACCTTTTCATAAAAAGTATTAAAAGAATATAATATGAAGTTATTTTTAAAAACAATAATATTAAAATAAATTGGATATCGAAGTTGGATGTTTATGTCATGATGGTGCAATTCTATTTACCCATAAGATAATAATTTTAAATAATTTCGGAATACTTAAGTTTGAATTTATAATATTTAAAAAAAAAAAAATCATGTCCAGAAAATGAACTTTCAATGCTAAAAAATATACTTACATTGAGTATCTGATCAGTTTCACGTGCGCTCAACTGTAGTCTCACCACCTTAGAACACCTAGCTCCCTTAACATCTTCAAACTTCAAATTTGTAGACCTGAGTGAATTGAGTGAGTAACTCAACATGTCCAACCCATGTGCCCAAATAGGCTTCTTAGCCTTCCCACTAGGAATAAGATCTTCAATTCCCAAACTAACCTCCCCTCCACTCACCATTTCCATCTGTGTCCCTCCTCCACCCTCTCCCTCCATCATCAACCCCTTCAGCTCTCTCAGCAACCCCACCGCGGTGGTTAAGTCACATACCACCGTGTGAAGCCTAAGCACGACAACCCATTTTGCATCTGGAAGCTCGTATAAGCTAGCAAAGAACAAGTCAATGCCGGTGCATGATAAGTTGCTAGGGTTATTGGACCAAACGTTGTTGTTGAGTTCGTGTTCGAGGATTATGTGGAGGGGCGAGAAAGAGGTAGTGGTGGAGAGGTTGCGGAGGAGATGGGTGGTGGATGAGAGATTGAATGATTTGATTTGGATGGGAGGGGTGGTGGTGGGGGTGGGGGTGGTGAATGAGAATGTGTTGGTGGTGGTGCTGTGGAAGAGCTTGGACAGGAGGATTGGGTGGGAATTCTGGAGTTTGTGGAGGGCATTTTGGAGAAGTGAGGTGTTTGGGGGTTTTGTGAATTGGAGTGCCAAAACTGTAATGCCAGTGCCACCTGACACAGCTCTGCACCAACTATGCTCGGTGCCGCCCACTGGCCGACCCTTGGGCTGAAACCATTGTGGGTTCTGGTTCTGATCAGCCATGAGAGAGAGAGAGAGAGAGAGAGAGAGAGAGAGGGAGGAACAAGGACTAGGGCATACAGTGAGAATGTATGTGTTGGGTTTCATTCATGTTGGTAATACTTATACTGCTTCGGATGGCGTTGGTTACAACCCATAAACAGTTTTTTTTAATGAGGTGTCGAACTTTAAAAAGAAAAATGCATGTACACATGCACTTGTATTGGGATGCTTTCCATTAGTGGAATGGAGATGCCCATTTCGTGGTGTCATCTGCTAATCAAAAATCATAAATGGGGGTTGGAATTTTTTTTTTTTTTAAATTATGTTAATTTTTTAATATTTTTTTAGGTTTGTTTTGATAATAATTAGTTTTTTAGTTTATTTAAGTTATTTATGCATAATTGTGGAAACATCATTTTCTCATTAATATTGATATTACATACAACCTATATTTATAGACAGATAGCTAATGTTGAGCTAAGCAGGTAACTAACGCCTAACAATGTAACTAGCTCCTAACAGCTCCTATACAGATAGCTAACCGATTCCTAACTAACTACATGATGCATATGCAGCTGAAGCTGAAGCTGCTGAAGTTGTGGCTAATGCTTCTGAACTAATATCCTTATCAGCATCGTGCAAGCTGATGGGAGAGGGAGAGGCCAGAAGCTTGGCTTTAAGATAATTAAACCAAGAAAGGCTTTGTAAAGATATCAATAATTTGATCAAAAGAAAAAACATATTTGGGAAGGAATTGTTTAGTAGCAATCTTTTCGCGAATGAAGTGACAGTCCACTTCAATATGTTTAAAACGGGTGTGAAACACAGGGTTGGATGCCAAGGCAATAGCAAAAAGATTATCACACCAAAGAATAGGAGGAATGGAAGAGTGAAGTTGAAGTTCACGGAGCAACATGGTTAACCAAGTAAGTTCAGCAGTTGTATGGGCGAGAGAGCGATATTCAACTTGACGAGCGTAAGACAGTTGGTTTCTTTTTAGCAAACCGAGAAATGAGATTAGTGTTATCTCCACAGTGGTGTGTGTGTAAATTAAATGTATAAATTAAATATATAATAAAATAAAATAATTCAGAAAATAATTATATAAATTATTTTTTCGAATTAAATGCTTATAAAAATTAATGTTAAGGCTTGTGTTGGATACAATCTCTTTAAAATAGATTTCGCCCTCGTTCCGGTGCTTCGAGTTTTAATCGGCGTCTACTTCCCAGGATGTAACGACTAACACTTAAATTTGCAGCACTACAAATTCAAGCTTGGCAAACCAAAACTCTATTGTAACTCTCTCTTTTTGTTCCTAAAACATAAATGCAGAAACAGATGCAAGAGCACAGGAAGAACAAAAGAAGGAGGACGAAATTCTAAGGAAAAATTGAATTAAATGAATTGCTGGAAGTAGCCTCTATATAGGCAGATTGGTGGCTGTTCGAACAGATCCCAACAGATAAGCAATTGTTCGGACATATTTCAACAGATAGAAAATCTGTTTGAATTGTTTGGACAGTCCCAGATCTGTCTGGGAAGGATTCAACAGGTTCAAACCTGTTCGGGTGGTTTAGGAACTATTTGGGTGAAGGAAAAAATTTTGGACCAATTTATTTTGAATTTTGAAACCAAAATTATAAATAAATAAATAAATTACAAATATTTGTAGCCCAAAAAGATAAGTATTGGGTCGGACAAGCCCAATCCAACCTCACACCACGCACCCGCGCCCAAGCCCAGCCTAGTCTAGCCCACCAGACTAACCGGACGGACGGCGACGAGCGCGTGTGGTTTTAGTTTTGGATCCAATAGGTCTAACCTACTTCACCCATAACCTCACCCTTTCACAAACTTGGGTAGCCTTTGGCGCCCATCCCAAGTATCCCAAGTTAAGGTATATAAACCCCTTAAAAACCTTAAGCCTTTCTAATATGGGACAAGCACATTTCATAAATATGTAGGAAACCTACCTAAATCTATTTCCACGAACTCGAAATGCACGTTAAATTCTTATTCATCCGGAAATAGTTTTAAGCAACCAAATACACGGTTTTATTCACTACGCGACATTAAACATGAACTCAATTAGAAACATCAGAAATAATGCTTGGTTCCCACCTTAAGTAATGCTCAAAGTTAGCAAAAAAATAAGATTTTTTCAATAGCTTTCAAAGCCATTTTCCAACAATTAGAACCAAGATATACATAGTAGCCTGAAGAACTCCAACGATCTAGAACATCACCAGCCCAGTTGGAGTCAGAGAATGACTGTAGTTAAAAAGAACTAGGACTGAAAGTGAGACCGTGAGATAAAGTCCCTTTAACAAAACGTAACGGTCTTTTGACGGCAGCAAAATGTGCAATAGTAGAAGTATGTATGTGTTGACAAGCTTGGTTAACAGAGAAATATGAGTCAAGCCTGGTGATAGTAAGGTACTGTAGACGTCCCCGAACGCCCCGGGAGGGTTGGTCCCGTTCTGTTCATTTGGGGTTACTACAGCTCAAACTCTCAAATTGTCACGGTTCTCGTTCTTAATCTGAACCAAAGAGTCCAAAATCTGGCAAATCGTTTTGAGAAACAGTTTTTAGAAAGAAGCTGCCAAACATGGACTGCTTTGCCAGATACAGAGTCGCCACCTAAATATTTTATTTTGGGAAAATTTAGGAAACCCTGACTCGTTGCCTAAGGCCACATGTCCGTCATCACCAAAGTTGCCTCGGCTCGGGAACTTGGGTACGATTGGGGAAGGTCACTTCGTGAGCACCCCCGCTCGCCCGATCAAAGATCGGCCTCTACTAACCATGATATCTAGTTTTGAAAAACTGGTTGTGTTCTTTTTTATTCCGGTTATTAGCCTAGATTTACTATGTTGATGCGCACAGCATACACAGTAAAGACCGGGTCGCCTGAATTGGACAAAACATTTTTTGTTTTTTAAGATGGTTTGCTACTCGCAAGTAGGCTTAAAATGCAGATTTTGCACCATCGGGTGGGCTTAGAAAACATGATTTTGCCACTATCTAGTGGGCTTAAAACACACATTTGATGAATTGTTCCAATCCAGATAACCCAACCTCACCACAGGTATTCAAGCAGTATTATCACATACGCATAGCCTCATGGTAAGCATGCTATCATGGCAGTCACTCACAACATGCAGGATGCCAAAGCATAAAACTCACCGAGTACTCCAAGCCAAAAACAAAAGCTAATTAAAAAATCCATGATGCATCCTAAATATTGTTGAAATGCCTAATGCAAACATGCAAGAATGCAACTATAGCACGCTCGGTCTATTCTAACATGGCATATGAAATGCTTACAGCTAACATGTATTCAACTTGAAATTGAAAATAAATGCAGTTAGTATGATGCGCCGAGCCCGGTGCATGCAAATACAGATGAATGAATGCAAACATGCTATCATATTGTATGCTAATTAAAACCTGCCCTAATCTAACCATCATAGCGGGTAAATAAAAGGGAGAAAGACGTGGGGTTGTGAAAACATACATCACACACACACACCTTATTACAGTTATGCCCTCGCGCGAGGGGTCCGAATGAATAGTACAGTCCAAATAATACAGATTTCTAATTAATTTACAAATTAACTAAGAAATAAAACTGGCATGCAAACCAGGAACTGCCTTGACTCTTCTTCAGATGATGGATGAATGCATATCTAGGCTGCCTTGCGCGGGAAATCCACGGCGATGCCCCGATTAGCCTCTCGTTTGCAATTTATTCTTGGAAAGCGCGCCAAAGCCCCAGAAGACTGCTGTTCTTGATTACTGCAACAGAGAGCAGGAAAAAGGGTATGGCAATGTATTTTCACAAATGTTACATTTCTCGATCCTCGTGCACCAATCACGCAATCTCGATGCATGATGGCTGAGGAGTCGAATTGCACGACTCAATATGAAATGAAATGCACATGTAAACACAACTAAAACCTAACTCCATCATGGATGATCCGGGAGTGTCGGGACTGGGAATTGAGATACGATTCCGTCACTCGAAGTACGAAACGTCCCTCGTTTCCCGTGCTCAGGCTAACTCCTAACCCAAGCACAATTGCAATATGCCATGACATGCGATAGAAATGCAACTAATATACACCCTAGCATGCACAATGCTATGAAATGGCATACACGATGCACGAAATAACATGGCATACACAATGCGCTAACATACGGCCTAGCATACACAATGCTATGAAAATGAAAGGGCATACACAATGCACAATGGACTTACACCAACATAGAGTGGACCTCAGCCACACTCACATAGAGGCCATGGGATGAAAATGAGACAACTCGGAATGCGCGCACAACATGCACGCAAACGAGGACCGACCCTAAGGCACAAATGCCACTCTAACAAGACATGGCAAGGCATGAAATGATGATAGCAAAACATGAAAATTTCAGCGCTAAAATATGACCCGAAACAACCCGAATCATGACAAAATATGCACCCGATGCATGAAATGGTCCCGAAATGCAAGATTAAGCACATGAAATGACTATGTAGCTACATCAAGCATGCATTATTTGATCATGACATGCAAGACATATTCAAGGAAGTTCCAAAACAAGCATGTTTACAGTTTTTCAGCAGGGCCAAACAAAGAACACAAATGCAGGCTAACTAGCAAAAATGCACAAAATGGCCCTGCTGAAAACTGTTAACATGCTTTTTTTGGAACTTCTTGAATATGTCTTCACATGTCATGATCAAATAATGCATGCTTGATGTAGCTACAAGTCATTTCATGTGCATTAATTTTGCATTTCGGGACCATTTCAATGCATCGGGTGTATATCTGTCAGATTCGGCGTGTTGTTTCGTCATAATTTTAGCCGCTGAAATTCATCGTTTGCATATCTATTTCATGCCTTGCCTGTCTTGTTTAGAGTGGCATTTGGGTTGCCTTAGGGTCGGTCCTCGGTTTGCGTGCATGGTGCGCTGCATTCGAGTTGTTCTCATTTTCATCCCATGGCCTCTTATGTGAGTGTGGCTGAGGTCCACTCGATGTTGGTGTTAAGATCCATTGTGCATTGATGTATGCCCTTTCATTTCATAGATTGTGTATGCTAGCCGTATGTCTAGCGCTTGGTTATGCCATGTATTTCTGTGCATCGTGTATTTCCTTTCATAGCATTGTGCATGCTAGGTTGTATATTGGTGCATTTCATGCATGTCATGCATATTTGCATTGTGCTTGGGTTAGGAGTCTAGCCTGGCACGGGAAAACGAGTGGACGTTCGTACTTCGAGTGACGACGTATCTGCAATTCCCAGTCACGACACTCCGGATCATCCATGATGGAGTTAGGTTTTAGTTGTTGTTTACATGTGCATTCTTCATATTGAGTCGTGCCAATTCGACTCCTCAGCCATCATGCAGTCGAGATGCGTGATTTGGTGCACGCAGGATCGATGATTTGTAACATTTGTGAAAATACATTTAGCCATACCCTTTTCCTTGCTCTCTGTTGCATGTAAAATCAAGAATCGCAGTCTTCTGGGGCTTGGCGCGACTTTTCCAAGAATTAAATTGCAAACAGAGGCCTAATCGGTGGCATCGCCGGTGGATTTCCGCGCAAGGCAGCCTAGATATTGCATCATCCATCATCTGAAGAAGAGTCAAGGCAGTTCCTGGTTTGCATGCCAGTTTATTATTTTTCTTAGTTAATTTGTAAACTTAATTAGAAATCTGTATTATTTTGGACTGTACTATTCATTCGGACCCCTTGCGCGAGGGCATAACTGTAATAGTGTGTGTGTGTGATGTATGTTTTCCAACCCCACGTCTTTCTCCCTTTTATTTACCCGCTTATGATGGTTAGATTAGGGCATTGTTTAATTAGCATACAATATGATAGCATGTTTGCATTCATTCATCTGTATTGCATGCACCGGGCTCGGCGCATCATACTAACTGCATTGTTATTTCAATTTCAAGTTGAATACATGTTAGCTGTAGCATTTCATATGCCATGTTTAGAATAGCGAGCGTGCATAAGTTGCATTCTTGCATGTGTTGCATTAGGCATTTCAACATATTTAGGATCATGCATGGATTTTTAATTAGCTTTTGTTTTGGCTTGGAGTACTCGGTGAGTTTTATGCTTTGGCATCCTTGCATGTGTGTGAGTGACTGCCATGAATAGCATGCTTACCATGAGGCTAAATGCGTATGTATATAACTGCTTGAATACCTGTGGGTGAAGGTTGGGTTATCTGGATTGGAACAATTCTATCAAATGTGTGTTCTAAGCCCACTAGATAGTGGCAAAATCATGTTTTCTAAGCCCACCCGATGGTGGCAAAATCTGCATTTTAAGCCTACTTGCGAGAGTAGCAAACCATCTTTAAAAAACAAACACGAAATGTTTTGTTCCAATTCAGGCGACCCGGTCTATACTTGTATGCTGTGCGCATCACATAGTAAATCTAGGCTAATAACCGAATAAGAACACCAATGTTTTTCAAAACTAGATATCATGGTTAGTAGAGGCCGATCTTTGATCGGCGAGCGGGGGTGCTCACGAAGTGACCTTCCCCAATCGTACCCAAGTTCCCGAGCCGAGGCAACTTTGGTGATGACGGACATGTGGCCTTAGGCAACGAGTCAGGGTTTCTAAATTTCCCAAAATAAAATATTTAGGTGGCGACTCTGTATCTGGCAAAGCAGTCCATGTTTGGCACTTCTTTCTAAAAATCGTTTTTCTCAAAACGATTTGCCAGATTTGGACTCTTTGGTTCAGATTAAGAACCGTGACAATTTGAGAGTTTGAGCTGTAGTAACCCCAAATGAACAGAACGGGACCAACCCTCCCGGGGCGTTCGGGGACGTCTACAGTACCTTACTATCACCAGGCTTGACTCATATTTCTCTGTTAACCAAGCTTGTCAACACATACATACTTCTACTATTGCACATTTTGCTGCCGTCAAAAAGACCGTTACGTTTTGTTAAAGGGACTTTATCTTCACGGTCTCACTTTCAGTCCTAGTTCTTTTTAACTACAGTCATTCTCGACTCCAACTGGGCTGGTGATGTTCTAGATCGTTGGAGTTCTTCAGGCTACTATGTATATCTTGGTTCTAATTGTTGGAAAATGGCTTTGAAAGCTATTGAAAAAATCTTATTTTTTTGCTAACTTGAGCATTACTTAAGGTGGGAACCAACGATTATTTCTGATGTTTCTAATTGAGTTCATGTTTAATGTCGCGTAGTGAATAAAACCGTGTATTTGGTTGCTTAAAACTATTTCCGGATGAATAAGAATTTAACGTGCATTTCGAGTTCGTGGAAATAGATTTAGGTAGGTTTCCTACATATTTATGAAATGTGCTTGTCCCATATTAGAAAGGCTTAAGGTTTTTAAGGGGTTTATATACCTTAACTGGGATACTTGGGATGGGCGCCAAAGGCTACCCAAGTTTGTGAAAGGGTGAGGTTATGGGTGAAGTAGGTTAGACCTATTGGATCCAAAACTAAAACCACACGCGCTCGTCGCCGTCCGTCCGGTTAGTCTGGTGGGCTAGACTAGGCTGGGCTTGGCGCGGGTGCGTTGGTGTGAGGTTGGATTGGGCTTGTCCGACCCAAATACTTATCTTTTTGGGCTACAAATATTTGTAATTTATTTATTTATTATAAATTTGGTTTCAAAATTCAAAATAAATTGTCCAAAATTTTTTCCTTCACCCAAATAGTTCCTAAACCACCCGAACAGGTTTGAACCTGTTGAATCCTTCCCAGACAGATCTGGGACTGTCCAAACAATTCAAACAGTTTTCTATCTGTTGAAATATGTCCGAACAATTGCTTATCTGTTGGGATCTGTTCGAACAGCCACCATCTGCCTATATAGAGGCTACTTCCAGCAATTCTTTAATTCAATTTTTCCTTAGAATTTCGTCCTCCTTCTTTTGTTCTTCCTGTGCTCTTGCATCTGTTTCTGCATTTATTTTTAGGAACAAAAAGAGAGAGTTACAATAGAGTTTTGGTTTGCCAAGCTTGAATTTGTAGTGCTGCAAATTAAGTGTTAGTCGTTACATCCTGGGAAGTAGACGCCGATTAAAACTCGAAGCACCGGAACGAGGGCGAAATCTATTTTAAAGAGATTGTTATCCAACACAAGCCTTAACCATTAATTTTTATAAGCATTTAATTCGAAAAAAATAATTTACTATAATTATTTTCTGAATTATTTTATTTTATTATATATTTATTTATACATTTTAATTTACACACACCACCTCGTGGAGATAACACTATCTCATTTCTCGGATTTTGCTAAAAAGAAACCAACTGTCTTACCTCGTCAAGTTGAAATCGCTCTCTCGCCATACAACTGCCTGAACTTACTTGGTTAACCAATGTTGCTCCGTGAACTTCAACTTCACTCTTCCATTCCTCCTATTCTTTGGTGTGATAAATCTTTTTGCTATTGCCTTGGCATCCAACCGTGTTTCACACCCGTTTTAAACATATTGAAGTGGACTGTCACTTCATTCGCGAAAAAGATTTGCTACTAAACAAATTCCTTCCCAAATATGTTTTTTTCTTTTGATCAAATTAATTGATATCTTTACAAAGCCTTTCTTGGTTTAATTATCTTTAAAGCCAAGCTTCTGGCCTCTCCTCTCCATCAGCTTGCACGATGCTGATAAGGATATTAGTTCAGAAGCATTAGCCACAACTTCAGCAGCTTCAGCTTCAGTCTGCATATGCATCATGTAGTTAGTTAGGAATCGGTTAGCTATCTGTATAGGAGCTGTTAGAGCTATGTTACATTGTTAGGCGTTAGTTACCTGCTTAGCCTCAAACATTAGCTATCTGTCTATAAATATAGGTTGTATGTAATATCAAATATAATGAGAAAATGATGTTTCACAATTAGCATAAATAACTTAAATAAACTAAAAAACTAATTATTATCAAAAACAAACCTAAAAAAATATTAAAAAATTACATAATTTAAAAAAAAAAAAATTCCAACCCCCATTTATGATTTTGATTAGCAGATGACACACGAAATGGCATCTCCATTCCACTAATGGAAAGCATCCCAATACAAGTGCATGTGTACATGCATTTTTTCTTTTTAAAGTTCGACACCTCATTAAAAAAAACTGTTTATGGGTTGTAACAACGCCATCCGAAGCAGTATAAGTATTACAACAATGAATGAACCCAACACATACTTCTCACTGATGCCCTATTCTTGTTCCTCCCTCTCTCTCTCTCTCTCTCTCTCTCTCTCTCTCAGGCTGATCAGAACCAGAACCCACAATGGTTTCAGCCCAAGGTTCGGCCAGTGGCGGCACCGAGCATAGTTGGTGCAGAGCTGTGTTCAGGTGGCACTGGCATTACAGTTTTGGCACTCCAATTCACAAAACCCCAAACACCTCACTTCTCCAAAATGCCCTCACAAACTCCAGAATTCCCACCCAATCCTCCTGTCCAAGCTCTTCCACGCAACCACCACCAACACATTCTCATTCTCACCACCCCCACCCCACCACCACCCCTCCCAATCCAATCAAATCATTCAATCTCTCATTCCACCACCCATCTCCTCCGCAACCTCTCACCACTACCTCTTTCTCGCCCTCCACATATCTCGAACACGAACTCAACAACAACGTTTGGTCCAATAACCTAGCAACTTATCAGTGCACCGGCATTGGACTTGTTCTTTGCTAGACTTATTACGAGCTTCCAGATGCAAAATGGGTTGTCGTGCTTAGGCTTCACACGGTGGTATGTGACTTCAACCACCGCGGTGGGGTTGTGAGAGAGCTGAGGGCGTTTTGATGATGGAGGGAGAGGGTGGAGGAGGGAACAGATGGAAATGGTGAGTGGAGGGAGGTTAGTTGGGAATTGAAGATCTTATTCCTAGTGGGAAGGCTAAGAAGCCTATTTGGGCACATGGGATTGGACATGTTGAGTGACTCACTCAATTCACTCAGCCGTCTACAAATTTGAAGTTGTGAAGGATGTTAAGGAGCTAGGTGTTCTAAGGTGGTGGACTACAGTTGAGCGCACGTGAAACTGATCAGAATTACTCAATGTAAGTATATTTTTTAGCAATGAAGTTCATTTTCTGACCATGATTTTTTTTTTTTAAATTTATAAATTCAAACTTAAGTTATTCCGAAATATTTAAAGTTATTATCTTATGGGTAAATAGAATTGCACCATCATGACATAAAACATCCAACTTCGATATCAATTTATTTTAATATTATTGTTTTTAAAATAACTTCATATTATTATTTTTAATACACGTTTGAAAAAGGTATATTTAAGAATAAAATTGAAAAAATATTTGAAATGAAAATTTTGTTTGCACAAATCCACAATGGACTGGTAAAAAAAACTCAATAGTTGGTACTGCTCTTTCATTTTCATGTTAGAACACTGTGGCGGTATTTCCTTACACCAAGGAATCCTCTAGAGTATTTTTTTCCTAAAGTTTCCTAAAGTGGTTTATTGTGGTGGTTAATGTTGAAAATTTGATGTGACTTGTCATTAAATCTT
>NW_021027679.1:11907-78364 GCF_004153795.1 Camellia sinensis
TGATTCTTCGTTTTGCTGCAACAGAGAGCAGGAAAGGGGCATGGCAATGTATTTGCACAGATATATGCATGTCTCGATCCTCGTGCCACCAATCACGCATACCGAGGCATGATGGCCGAGGAGTCGAAATGCACAACTCAATATAGAATGAATGCACATGAAACTACAGCTAAAACCTAACTCCATCATGGATAATCCGCAGTGTCGATGACTGGGGAATTGAGACACATTCCGTCACTCGGAGTACGAAATGTACCTCGTTTCCCGTGCCCAGGCTAACTCTTATTCCGGACAAGACGCAATATGCATGATATGCATGAAATGCAACTAAGATACAATCCTAACATATACAATGCTATGAAAATGAGATGCCTTGAAATGCGTGCGCACGGGCACGCAAACCGAGAAAATGCAAGAATACAATGAAAATGAGACGCCTTGAAATGCGTGCACACGGGCACGCAAACCGAGGCGATGGCAGAACGCAATGAGACGCCTTGAAATGCGTGCACACGGGCACGTAAGCCGAGGCAATGGCGGAATGTAATAAGACGCCTTGAAATGCGTGCACACGGGCACGCAAACTGAGGCAATGGCAGAATGCAATGAGATGCCTTGAAATGCGTGCACACGGGCACGCAAACTGAGGCAATGGCGGAATGCAATGAGACGCCTTGAAATACGTGCACACGGGCACGTAAACCGAGGCGATGGCGGAATGCAATGAGACGCCTTGAAATGCGTGCACACGGGAATGCAAATCGAGGCGATGTAGAAATGCGATGAAATGACATGAAAACATGATATGGGTTTATACCAACATGAGTGGGCCTCAGCCACACTCACATAGGATGCCGGCGGATAAAAAGAGGTGCCTCGAAATGCGTGCACACGGGCACGCAAACCGAGGCGATGTAGAAATGCGATGAAATGACATGAAAACATGATATGGGCTTATACCAACATGAGTGGGCCTCAGCCACACTAACATAGGATGCCGGTGGATAAAGAGAGGTGCCTCGAAATGCGTACACACGGGCACGTAAACCGAGGTGATGCAGAAATGCGATGAGATGACATGAAAACATGATATGGGCTTATACCAACATGAGTGAGCCTCAGCCACACTCACATAGGATGCCGGCGGATAAAAAGAGGTGCCTCGAAATGCGTGCACACGGGTACGCAAACCGAGGCAATGCAGAAATGCGATGAAATGACATGAAAACATGATATGGGCTTATACCAACATGAGTGAGCCTCAGCCACACTCACATAGGATGCCGACGGATAAAAAAAGAGGTGCCTCGAAATGCGTGCACACGGGCACGCAAACCGAGGCGATGCAGAAATGCGATGCAATATGGCAAAATGATATGCAAGCATGCTAATGGAATTTCAGCACTAAAATATGGGGGAAAACAGTCCCGAAATGAGGCGAAATGACATGAAATGCATGGAATTGTCCCGAAATGCGAATTTAGGCACCCGAAATGGCCTATAGCTATGCCAAATATGCACAACATGGACATGTAATGCAACGACAGAAGCTAGGAAGTCCCAAAAAAGGCACTTTCACAGTTATAAACATGGCCAAACAGCAAGCATAGGTATGGCAAAAATAGCATGCAAGAATAGGGGCCAAAAGAGGGGTAATGAAGTAAGTGATATAAGAAAAACCCAAACTGAAAATTTTCCTTCTACAACATTGAAGAGGGACCAAAAATATGAATATTTACAGTATATGGAAGCCTCGAAATCAGTATACAAACATGCTAAAAAATGAGCACAAGATTGGGGCTCAAAAGGTGCTATAACATGAGGTATGCAAAATAATCACCAAACAGCCAAAGGCCCTTAATAAAACATGTAGAATGGACCAAAATAAGCACTTTTCTAGAACTGTAAAATGGCCAAAAACAAAAGCATGGTAGGCTGCCATTGCATGCAAGAAAGGGGAAGAAAAGAGGAGTATAAAGGTAGGTATAACATGGAAGTCCCAAATGGTGTTGAGCCCTTCTCTAATGTTGAAGAGGGGCTCAAAATAAGCCTTATATCAGTTTACAACATGCTCAAAAACGGATTACTCATGGGCTAAAAATGGCATGCGAGATTATGACGTATAAGAGGATCAATGAAGCAAGTGTATCATGGAGGGCTCAAACAGGGTTGAGCCCTTAATGAAAAGTGAAGATGAGCTCAAAAGAGGGCCCTTTTCAGTTAGGGCCGGAGCTTGAAACAAAAAGCAAGTGGGGCTTACAAATAGATCAAGAAAAAGGGTCAAAAGAGGAGAAGTATCACTTACCCTTGAAGACTCAAACTTTTGTTGCTTCTTGGATCAATTTGCAGCTTCTTTGGCCTTTGAGAAACCTTCCTTGTTGCTGGAAATGAGATGGTGGTGGTAGAGCTTGGTGGTGTAGAAGGAATGATGGTTAGGGACTTAGGGTTTTTTGAAGAAATGAGAGGTATAGAAATGGAGTTGTATATGGAAGCTTGAAGATGAAGTTTTCTAACCCCAACAAAGGAGGCCACCAGCTGGTTATAAGGGTCAAAAAGGGGGTGTAAAGGTGGGGGAAAAGGAGAGTAACTTTCCCCCAAGAAATATCCCCCGGATAAAGATCTTTTCTGGGGATAAAGCTCCACAGCTGTAAAGTGCACAGTGCAAGGAATACGGCCGGCCTGGTACTTTTGTTGCAGGTGGCCGGCCGGCCACACCCCCTAGCCGGCCGGCTAGGGGTCAAAAAGGTCAATCAGATTTTCTGGCTGGCCATCAACTGGTAGGGTCCTCCTATGTGTGTACAACACAACCCTATGGTTCAAAATCCAAGAAAGTGGGTCCAAGGGGTTCAACATTAGCTCGGAAAGAGGGGTTCAAAAGGGTCAGGTGGAATTACTGGCCGGCCATGAACTTTTAGGGTCCTCTCATGTGTGTACATCACAAATATGTGGTTCAAAGTTCGAGAAAAAGGGTCCAAGGTGTTCAACATTAGCCCGGAAGTGTGAAAAACGGGCGCCAGAGGGCGTCGGAGGATGTATAACTAGTTGTTGCGACAATTGCTGGCCTCCCACCCTTCAGTGACCTTCCTAGTGATAAAACAGAGGTACCTTCCAAAAATGAACGAAAACTGTTGCAAAACGAATGCTCGGGGACCAAAACACGCAGTTCGGGGTCCCGAAAATGGGCTGCCAAGCACCGAAAGTGGCGTTCGGCCACGAAGTGGGTTTCTCAGCCCCCAGTGTCCCTCAAAAGGGAGAAAATAAGATGTATACCAAAAATTAGAGCAATAGGAGATGGTTAAGCGGTCCCGAACCGAGGCACACGGCCTGACGGCTCCGAAAATCGGGAACCGGACTCCGAAATGGGCAAAATGGCCTACGGCCACCAAATGTAGCCTACGGCCACTGAGAGATGGTCTATAGGACCTCTCCCTTCCCTCAGGAAAAGAAACAGAGAAAACCGAGCCTGGTTCGCAAACCGAGACAAGGCACAGAAGAGGGTTCGGAAGTCCGGAGGTAGGGCTCACGGCCGCGACTCTGAAACTTCTGAACAAGCACATTATGCAACATCATCAAGCGTTCAATTGGTGACGTCTGAGTCTTAAGGTCGGTCAAAAATGGGGTGTCTACAAGATGATGTACTCCGGTTGGAAGTGTTGATTTGTTCGACTTTGTTACAGCCGAGGTGGCTATTTCAGTTCATAAATTGGTCTTGTTCTGCTGAAGTGCTTCGACCGTGTTATGTATTCCGGTCGATAAAGTGTTCAAACGATTAGTTATACCGAGATGTTCTGCTGAAGACAGAACTGATTACAACCGTGCAGACACTTGCAAAAATTTGAATTTTTCATTGATAAGAAATTCATTACAAACGGAGGGGACAGAGCCCGGTTACATCAAAAGAGTTGGAAGCAAAAATACAAAAACAAGGAAAAAGAACACTAAACTAGGGGGGAGAGATTGGTGAACTCGTCTTCGCCGGCATCAAGGTTGATGGTAGGGCTGACTTCTTGGGCACCGGGCTCAGCACTGCCGGGCTGTTCTGGCACCTCGGCCTCCTCTGCCTCCGAATCTGTGTCGTCCTCTCCATCTTCAAGTCCCTCCTCGGCCTCCGCTTGCAGAGCGCTGAATACGTCATTTGCGTAAGGCACAAGGCAGACCGGTAGAGGAATGCTTTGGACAGATCAAAGGCGAGCAGATGCTCTTTGTCAGCCTTGATCGAGGCCGTTGCCGGGATGTCCTGACCCCGGTGTTTCAAATGGGGACGCCAGGCCGGTATTGGGGCGGGGGCGTCAGTCGGGTGCTCGGTAGTTAGCTCGGCGACTAACTCGGCAGATGGGTCTGCCCGAGCCCTTTTCCCGGCGCGCCGTGCAGAGGGTTCTCGGCTGGATTGACCGGTCGGTTGAGAGGCAAGGGCGACCACAGCGCCACTGGATTGACCGGCGACGGGTGAGCGAGTTGCAACGCTCGGCAGCTCGGCGGATGTGGCGGTGAGCAGGTTCTTGATTCTGCTGCGCTTGGCCATCTCTTGTTCCTCGGTCAGGCGAACGAGGGGCACGTCTGGCAGAGTAGGATCCGGTGGAGGTGTTGGAGCTCGGAGGAAGTCGGTGACCTTACTCCGGCGGGGAGCAGAGTATCTATATGTAGGATTGTAGCCGAGCAGCTGGTTACAATCTCAGTCGCGGTAGCGAAGTGCGGTCCTGATTGCCTCTACGTTGGGGAAATTGTAGTTGGCTTGCAAGGCTAGGATGGCTGCAAAAGAAACAAGAGAATCATTAGTCTACAGAAACGTCAAGTATATAATTCGAGATAATTTGCACGGCTTACATGTGCTCCCAAAATTTTTGCTAATCATCCAGCTCGGTACCTCGGCCGTCTCGTAGTTACCAGACACCCAGAAGAAATCATCGTCGTGAAGATCCTTGTCTGGTGTGCCGGTCACGATTTTCTCTCTGCCCGGTCTAATCTTGAGGTAATAGGCAAGACCGTCGCCGGTGTGGCCCATCGTGTATTGCCTCAGTATCTCGGCTAGACCTAAGTTGATGCCTAGCCGATTGTTTAATTCGTGAACGCCGTTGATTATTCTATAAGTGTTGGTGGACACCTGTGTGGGTGCCAGCCCGGTGCGGCGGAGGAACTCGGTTATAAGAGGGTTGAGCGGGAAACGAAGACCCCCTTCAACGATGGATAGCACGGTGAAGGGGCACTCATCCCTACCCCAAGGTGTGGTCTCCTCCTCTGCGAGCTGCAGGTGGACATCGGCCGGGACGCCGTACTCCTCCCTGAACGTAGCCAGCGCAGCCGGTCTTCTTCGGCCAGCTCGAGATGGACGTCGGCCGGGACGCCGTACTCCTCTCTGAAAGCGGCTAGCGCGGCCGGAGTATCCACTAGGAAGCGGAATTTCCCCATTTGTGGCCGACTTACTATAGCCCGGTTGATGGGCTGGGCATGGTGGTAATTGGCTGCAGCTCGGTCCTGAGAGGTTCAGGAATGACAGTGGTCCCCTTGGACTCTGCAGGAAAAGGATGGCAAGTGTAAGTGAGCGCGGTTTCGCAATAGGAGCTAGACTTCAGCTCGGTCAGTAAGGGTGCCAAACCACCTCGGTTGTCTAATTAAGGAGCTCGGTTGCCCAAGCAGACCTGATGTTAGCCCGGTTGAGCGACCAAGTCCTTTGGTTATCTCGGTTTTTGCTGTGGTTGAAACAAACATGTTGTTTGCCCGGTTTGGTTGGTTTTTTGGATCAAAAGAAGGCCCAGAGCCCGGTTCACCCCAGTTTTTCAGCGTTCTTCAGGAAGACGAAGAACACCAAGAACAGTGGGAGGTTTGGGACGTTTTCTATGGTCTTTTCCCTAAATGCTACGTTTTTGTACCCTAATGTGTGTAAAATAAAAGAAAATAGCAACGTAAGAGGGATTGAGTATCTTACCTGTGAAGGGCTGAAGGTGTTCTTCCTGAACACGAAGAATGGCAGAATGGCAGTCGAGCTTGAGCTTCAGAATCGTCAGAGATGGAGGCAGCAGTAGGAAAAAATGGAACGATGGGGGGGGAGTTTGTATAGACGAAAGAGACCGCCCAAATTCAAAATCTGACAAGAACGGCGGGTTGGCTTCTCGATGACCAATGGGAGCTCGCCACGTGTCCCCATTTATGGCTACGTCAGGACTGAAGCGACGGGTTGAAAAGACGAAGAGCCAACCGAGCTACTTTCGACGAAGAGGAGGTCAGCCGGGGAATATAACCGGTCAAGTCTGCAGACTACGTCGACTAGCCCGGTCGAGGCTTGGCGTCTTAAAGACCGGAGAAATGTTATCTCGGTCGAAGTGAGTAATCCCAGTCACACTTTCGCGGACGGGATTAAGGGGCAATTGAGAGGGTGATTTATGATCCGGTGTTGGGCCGAGGTATCGACCGAGCAAGTTGAGAGCCCAGCAGTGCATTTTCATAGCTATCAATGGTTAAATATATATATATATATATATATTTTATAATGCAGTGCATGGGTCCGAGATGATCGACTTTTTGCCCAAAGTGGGCTGCCAGAACTTGGGCCGGGCAGAGTACGGGCTGAGTGTCATCCCGGATCGGACAGAAACTGCTCGATAAGGCAGTGCTCAGTCAGACCAGGATGCTCGGTCCGAGGATGGCCAAAGCCGGAGATTGGCCGAGTGACCGGCGCCCAGGAAGGCGTGGACAACCGAGGAAGTTGAGTGGCCGGTGCCCGGAAAGGCGTGGTCAGCCGAGGAGACTGTATGACCGGCAGGAAGGCCGATCAAAGTAAGTATCCGGGCTAGGCTCGGCCGGGATGCCGCTTAGCCCGGTCCTCCGTGTGTTTATCCGGTTAGGCGCTTGAAGTATGAAGCATGGTATGACCGAGGTAGGGCAGCTCGGCTGCCGAGCTCCAGCTGTGATGACAGGCAGTTGAGATTAGGTGATGAATGGCATGGTTTATGCTGACAGATGGGACAGCAGAGCCACATGTCAGGAGATGACAGGGAGTGGATATGGGGCTCAGTAGGTATATAAGCATGTCTGCGCCCCCCATACGCGACACACGAACATATCTGTAAAGAATTCTTACACCCAAACCCTCTCTCCCTTCTCTCTAGCTATCCTCTGTGTGTGTTTTCTAACTTGACCGTCAGAGGGTTTTTCCGGCCACACACCGCCGGGTAGCTCACCCTTATTGGCTCGCAGGTGATCGGACAGAGACGGAGCTCGGAAGAAAGGAGTATGGGCTCGCCGAAATATTTGCTCCCCGTACAGTTACCATGGCTCTCTTTAATGGCTGCCCGAACTTTTGCTTCAGTGAAGTTAGGTATCAAGCAGTGAGTGACAAGACTATCTTCAATTACTTTGAACTCCCCACCCAAGGCAGGCCTATTAATTCAAAATTCTTGGAAGTGGTTCTTGAAATGGATGAAAACCTCATGTTTGATCCTACTAGGTTCCTCATAAGAAACACCATTGGCTGAGATAGAATTGATCATGTTTCTACTTTGACGGGAACTTGCAATTACTTGAAAAAACCTAGCATTTTTATCCCCCTTAAGAGACCAATTCAATCTGGACTGTTGATGCCATAGCCACTCCACCCTTCTATAGAGCTTCCGCACTTCACCTCTGACTTCCCTTCTTCTAGCCTTTTCAGAGTGTAGCAATTCTCTTTCCTCCGCAGTGATGTCAAGGTCATGCAATTCATCCTCTGAAGCCTTAAGTTTGGTTGAAACATTTCCGAACACTTTAGTATTCCATTTCCTTAGTTCCACCTTTAAGTGTTTTAGTTTTTGTTGGAGAATAAACCTAGCCTAACCCACAAAACTAGCATTCACCCAGCAGGTAGTAAATAGTTGAGCAAATTTGGGATGGAAAGTCCATGCATTGATAAACCTGAAAGGTTTGGGACCCCACTCTCTTTCATCTTCCATCATTAAGAGGGGGCAATGATCTGATATAAGTCGAGGCAGCCCAGAGTTTCAGTTTGAAGTGAATTAACCACCCAGGGCTTAACAACACCCTATCAATTCTGCTCCAATTCTGAGATTCTTGAGCATTGCACCAAGTATATTTCCTACCAAGAAGAGAAAGGTCATTTAATTCAGCGGAATCTGTGAATTCATTGAGCTGTTGCATTCCTCTGTCTCTTCTGGAGCAGCCTACTCTCTCACCCATATGTCTTATTTCATTGAAATCACCTCCCATGCACCAAGGGTTGGAAAAATAGACCTTAAGATTGAGTAAAGTGTTCTAAAAAGAGGATCTACTATTGACATCATTAGGAGCATAAATATTAAGCAGACACAATGAAAGGAGTTATATAAGGTACCTAAGAGTAGAATCAACCTCCTGTTGCAGCAGCTACCAGATAATTGGAAAATATCTGGATCCCAAATACATAAAAGCCCACCTGTAGTACCTTCTGGGTCCACAGACAAGAACTCCATTTTCCTTTGACCCCAAAGCCCTCTAACTAAATTGTCAGATACCACTATCTTCTTTGTTTCTTGAAGGAATACAATATCAATATGCCTATCTTTTAATAGCCTTTTAATTCTTCCCCTCTTCTCAGGCTTGCCAATCCCTCTAACATTCCAAGATAAAAGCTTCATAGTTAAACAAATTGACCCTCTATTCAGCCCCAGCACACTTCTATTACGGTTAGGCCTTTCCATCCCTTATAAGTCTCTCTTTATCCTTAAGTTCCAGCTCAATAATCTTATCCACCACACCATCTTCCTACCCACGGAAGTTAATTCCCAGATCTTTCCCCAATTTGACAGTGGCCTGCGCTTCCTTGAGGAGATAGCTGTGCGAGCTTGTGTCACCCTCAGTTAGCTCAGAGCTTGCAAGGGCCACTGCTGTTGGCCTGAAGATAATCAACTTGGAGGAGTGTTTACAGATAGCTGCAGATTTGTGACCATAGAGTCGAGAAAACCGAGAGAACCCCTCCATGTGCACCTTCTTTTTCCTAGCTTTCTTGGCGTACTGATGGGGATTGAGGATGGGGTCGGGACAACGAACTGAGCCTTTAGCATGTAAACTCATAGTGCCCAACCCATATGAAGCAGCAGGTGGATGAGGCCCAGTTGGTAATAAAGGAATATTGCTTGACCTGTTACCTTGAAGTTCAAGTGGCGAGAGAGTAGGGCCTTGCACTATATCCTCATTAATTCTAGAAATAGGGCCTTGAACTATATGGTCACTATTCGGATGGCCCAAGTTGACCTCCACATTAATTCCAAGCCCAAACTCATCTATGGACCCGCTCAGACTTTTGAGCAGACCAGGTGGTGAAGCTTGCTCAACACACCTCTGTGGTTGGTCATCGCACGATGGACAGGGTGCACGCTCCTCCATCATTGCTTCTTTCCCCCTTCATTTTATGATAGGTCAAGAGTAAAAATACGTATGGTCCGTTTGAAATGTGAGGTGAAAAAAATTAATAATATGTTTGAGAAATATAATTTAATTTTTCATGCAAAAATGTACAAAAATAGAGAATGATATATATATATATATATATTTGTGTGTGTGTGTATGAGTTGAATATTTTCTAACTTTTCAACTATTTCAAATTAGTGTCCCTAAATAAGTTTTTGGAACAATTACAAATAAAATAAATAAATAAATGCTTTATAACAAAATAAGCTCTAAATTTTTAATTGTATCAATTTAAACCTAATCTTTTGATTTGTTTTTAACCTAAATTATTTTTCTATTTTTATTAAGTAAAATCGACCAAAAAGTAATATGATAGTCATTAAATTCAATATAAAATGCCTAAAATACACTTCTTATGAGTTTAATAATTAAAATATCTATTTTTAATCGTTTTTACTTAATAAAAATAGACAAATAATTTAGATTGAAAATAAATTCAAAGTATAACATTTAAATTGCCAAAAATAAAAATTTAGAATTTATTTTTTTAAATGACTCAAATCTTGAATATATATATATATATATTAATTTACCATAATTTTTTCTATATATGTAAGCAATGCGTTTTCTATCATTTGATTTGATAATAGGAAATGGTTTGTCCGATCGGATCAAGTGATAATAGGAAAAGATCTCCATTACAAGTTGTTGGTTCGCGTCAAACCACATATTTGATCTGCAATGGTCACCACCAAAACACACAATTTGTCATGTACTGTAATCTAGTTTTGACCCAATTTTCATCATTTGGTTTTCTAACTTCGATAACAATTATATAACGTGTAAAAAATTATAATTTTAATACATTTTTTACTATATATACTAATGTATGCTTGTATTTTATACGTATCATATTAAAATTTGTAAAATTTGTTATTTTTTGATTAACTATTTGTAGCACGAGGAAATTAATACGTGTGCTGCATTAATACTAACATGTTAATGTCTTTGCAACATTCAAAGGACAATGACAATAATTTCATTAGGCTCTTGTTCATTCCACTCTCAAACTGATCCTAAAATAACCAAAATGAAAATGAAGAAACTGCAATGCCTTTATAATTAGGCTCTTGTTCAATGCCTTTATCACTATTCTCCAAAAGGAAAATAGGTTTAAAACTAATAGCAAAACAGAATTAAAACTGATAGCCAAACTGATAGCAAAATCAGTTTAATAGTTAGCAATCAAACAGAGGGAGAAGGGGAGAGGCAAAACAAGCAGACACATCCTCAAAAATTCTAAACAAACTCCAAGAATTCCATGACTAAACCTTTGGATTATACAAGAAAGTAAAATTTTCCAAGATGCATTATGGTCAAAGAACCAAGATTTTTGAGGTACTAATATTTTAGTGAGAGATATGGGCAGTAGTTTGGTGGTGAGATTATTACATGAGAATCTAACTTATTTTCTCTATTTATTTTGTCTCTTTTTAGCTTCACCTCATTGTTATCAGTATTTTATTCATCTCTTAGGTTTTCTATTTTATTTTATTTTACATGAGTTCCAAACAAAATTCACATGGGTGCCATGCTATGTTTTTTTCTTTCCCTCCAAGCAAATTCTCTTTTCTTTCCCACTAAGTAAATAATCTTTTCTTATTTTATTTTCTATCATTTCTTGTCATTTCCTTTTCCTTTCATTTAATATTTTTTTTCCCATTTCTTTGGCTCCAAGTTTTCTTGGAGGCTAAGTAGCCTCCCATTATTTAAGTTATAATTTGAAACATTTTTTCCATCATCTTATGCTTTTGGCGCTCTTTCTCTCTATCTCTCTCATATTGTTCTCTCTTAAATTACGAGTATTTAGAGTGAGAGTTAGCATTTTCATATAGAAAGAGAGTTGCAGATTTTGTGAAAGCTTACATACCTTATGGCTTAGAATTTGGAGATCCATGGAGAAATATCGAGATTCAAGTGTTGGCGACGGAAGAGATTGATTTGAGGTAATTTGGGTAATATACAATATGATTCTTTTAAATCTCTTTACAAAGAGTTTATTTTAATTACTTCTAATTTGTAATTCTCTTAATTATTGTGATCATTTGATAAATCATGTGAAATCATTATCCGTTGACACGTTTAAGTACTCTAGTCATTTGATTAGAATTTTGATGTTGCTATGTGTAGTTAGTGTTGATTTGTCTGGCTAAATGACGTAGAAATCCTCCGTATATGGATCGAGTGGACCTTGCCAATAGCTTGGACTAATAGCCCGGATAAGCAGTTGTGCTTGGGTGAGGTAGGTGAGGCCGGTCACTGGTCATGTACCGTGTAGGACCGGGTATTTAGTCCTGGATAAATTATCATATGTCGAGTTGACTTGTTCGTGTAATTTGATAAATTGCTTGATTATCGAATCTAATCGGTTGTGCAATTAATGGATCCCTATTGATTTTATTCTCCGTCTCGGCCTTGTTATTCTTGTTGTATACTTCCCAAATTAATTTATTTTTTAGGTGCGGAGTGTAGACCGCCCAAACTCTCTCTACCCGCCCCCCATTTTCGGAGAGGGCGCAGATTGGGTTCTAGCTACTACAGTTCGGACTCCCATCACGGTTCTGAATCTAATCTCACAAGGTGCAATGTAAGACTGATAAATCACCAAAGAGTCCAAATCTGGCAATTGGTTTTGGAAAATCAATTTTGAATCAAAAGCGCTAAACATAGACTGCTTTGCCAGATTACAGAGTCGCCACCGAAATATTTTATTTTGGGAAATTTAAGAAACCCTGACTCGTGCTTAAAGCCACGTGTCCATCATCAGCAAAGTTGCCTCGGCTCGGGAACTTGGGTACGAGAGAGGGAGGTCATAACATGAGCACCCCCGCTCGCCCGATCAAAGATCGGCCTCTACTAAACATGATATATCGTTTTGAAAACACATGTATTCTTATTCCGGTTATTTAGCTAACTTACTATGTGATGCGCACATCATACAAGTATAGACTCAATCACGAGAATCGAAACAAAACAACTCATGTTTGTTTTTGAAAATGGTTTGAAAGTGCTACTCGCAGGTAGGCTAAAGCACGGATTTGCCACTCTGCAAAGTGGGCTTAAAACTCACATTTGATGAATTGTTCCAATTCAAGCAATAAAACTTTCACCTACAGGCATTCATGCAATTAAATACTTAAGCAAATAGCCTCATGGCAAGCATGCTAAACATGGCAACACTCACATTCATGCAAGTATGCTAAAGCGTAAACACTTACAGTGTTCTTCGAGCCAAAACAGAAAACTAGTTAGAAATCATGCATGATCCTAGCTATGTCGAAGATGCCTAATGCAACGCATGTAATAATGCAACTAATAGGCTCGGCTATCTAAGATGGCATATGAATGCAACACTTGATAACATACTTTGAAACTCGTATTCAAGTAAGTGTATTGAAATACGATGCAGTTTGAATGATGCGCCAAGCCCGGTGCATATAAGACAAATGAATGATGCACGCATGCAAAGCATAAGGTATGCTAATTAAAATATGCCCTAAACTAACCATCGAAAGCTGATAAGTAAAAGGGAAAAAGAAATAGGGTTGAAAGACATGCGCACACATACACACACACACACACACACACACTTATTACAACAATATGCCCTCTCGCAGGAGGGTCCGAATAAGTAAGCTAAGCTAGCTACGCTAAGCTAAGCTACCTATTACAAACCAACTAATTAACTATTCTAACTAATTAATTACAAACCGAATTGAAAACTAACTAAGTTAAGCTAATTAGAATATTACAAAGACGAATTAAATTAACGAAGCACATTAACTAATTAATTACAAAACCGGCAAATTAACTAGCTAAGTAAGGCAGTAAAATGGCCTCGAGGGGAGGGAGACATGCATGCCCAGTTTGCTTCGCTCGGAAATGCATTGCCTTGCCATGAGTTGTCTCTGTTTGCACTCGTGGACTTCTGAAAATTGTGCCAACTTCCAGGTTGATTCTGTCTGATCTCAAGAACACTCTGAGGGCTCATCGGCTAGAGATGGTGGCCATCGGCCAGTAATGATGGCTGGTCGACTGGCTTTGGCGGCCGGTCGGCTGGGGGATGTGGCTGGTCGACCACTGATCTCCTGAACTTTCCCCTTTTGCTGCAACAGATAGCAAACAGAGGCATGACAGTGTATTTGCAAGAAAATGTGTGTACCGCCGCACTTCCTATCATGTCTCAAGCTCAAAGGAATGTGGCACTTGGCTCTCAAGCCACCAACCAAGCATTTTCAATGCATGATGGCCAAAGAACCAAGCTTATACATGTTTAGTAAATGCACAAACAAAGCACAAAGAACCTCCACCCTATCAGGAATGATCAAAGGTGTCGGCGACCAAGAAATGTGACACGTTTCATAACTTTGAGTACGAAACATCCCACATTTCTCGTGTTTGGATTAACGTCCGATCCAAACACATGCAATGCAACACACATATGTTATCTTGGCATGTTTTACTTTACTCAATTCTTTTTTACACATTTTACATTACCAAGCCATTCCTTAATTGGTTAAGTTCAATGTGCAAGTCCTTTAATGGAAAAGATGGCCTCAGCCACAAGTACCTTGAGCATGAAAGAAGCCTCATGCTTTTGGTTAGTAGAAACTCTCAAGAGAAGGCTAAAACCATTAAGCATGAGAGCCTTAATTCCATGCTCAAGCCAACAAGGGGCTAAAGACCTCTTTCAAAGCGAATGAAAGAGTGAAACCATGGAGTGCAATGACAAATATTTCAGCACTGAAGTGACATGCTAAATGACTCAAAATCATGCAAACAACTCAAATAATGCATGTTTAAGGCAAAGGCATCAAAGCTAGTGAAGTGTATTACACTAGAGGCATGCAAGACAATGCTCAAATGGCCAAACCAGCTCTAGACAGAGCTTAATAACATCAAAATAATGGCCTAAACATGCTGGAATTGAAGCTCAAATGGCTAGACAAACATGCACACAAATTGGCTCACAAGCAAGGCATAAGGCAAAACTCTCAAAAGCATTTAAAGAGTGATAGATGTGAGAGTGTGACAGTGGTACATGCTCTGAAATTATATGCCAAACGAAGCCATATCATGCAAACATCATAAACAAAGCACGTTTGAAGCCTCAAAACTCAAAACTAGCGACGCCATTTACACTATAGCTATACAAAGCATGCCCCAAAAGGCCAAGACCACTCAAAACAGTCCTAAAGCATGTCAAAACAATGCCAAAAACATGCTGGAGTATAGCCAAGACAAGTTAGAATGAAAGGCCAAAATATCAAATACGTAAAGCTAGTAAGCATGATTGCACTATAAGTACAAAAACTGAGCAAGAGGTGACCTAACCAACCAAAATCAGAGTTAAAGTATGCCAAAATAACACCAAAAACATGCTCGAACTAAGCTAAGACAAGCCACAAAAATATGCTACTTTGCAAGGCCAGCTAGGCATAGCATGGAGAGGCAAGGAGGGGAGGCCACCCCCCTCTTATTTGGGACCTCAAAACAAGTTTTCTACCACTGAATTTCCTTTGAAATTCAGTGGTTTTAAGGCCAAAAGAGATGGACTCAAAAGCCTTTAAAAGAAGGCTCTAAAGGCTTTGCAAGCCAAAGAGCAAAGGGAGGGGAACCACCCCTTAGCCGAACAAGGCTTAAAGCACCAATTCTAGGACTGAAAAACAGAGTTTTTTTTTGTAGTTTAACACCACCCCAAAAACAGCCCCAAAGTAGTTGAAAACTATGGCAAAAGTAGTATGTAAAACAAGCTAAAAGGGATGAGTGATTACCTTTGAAGCATAGTAGCAAAACAACCACTTTCTTGGCTCAAATGATCTTCCAACAGCCCAAAAATAAGTTCCAGGGGACCTCTGCCCAAAGATATACAACTTTGAGAAGGATGTGTATGCAAACTAGGAGTGTTTCTCCACTTCTATGCACAAAAAGGCGAGAGAGAGAGAGAGAGAGAGAGAGAGAGAGAGAGAGAGAGAGAGAGAGCTCTAGAGAGAGAGGCAGAGATATTGCTAACAAAATTATAGAAAGAGATGATTTTTTTAGAGAGAGAGTGTAGGAACCCACATTTTATGTTCTCATCATGTTCATGAGCATCTGTGTGATTATGATTTGTTAACTTTGCATGTGTGTGTTGTGATTTGTTTCGCTTGAGTTAATGTGATCCGTGCCTTGTCTTGAAGCCTTGTGATTTGTCTAAGTGTAGTATGCTTGTCTTGTTCCTTCCTTGATGTGAAACTTAGGTCACGCCTTGCCGGAGTTATACTAGCCGATGTTATTCCAAGCCGAGGTCATCCTTAGTCTAGTAATAGTATCTTGGAACCCCTTGTCGACCTCAGTCCTTGCCTTGACCACATTAGCCGAGATGTTACCTTGCACCCAAGTGATCTCGTCCTGGAGTGGTATGACCTAGGCCGAGGTGTGGCGCATCTAGGCCAAGATGTGGCACAGCTTAGTCAAGTGTTGTCCTTCCTAGCCGAGGTCATTGTCACTTTAGTTGCCGAAGTCCTTTGCTAGCCGATGTCATTCCTTTGCCGGAGTGCCATTCCGTGTAGCGTGTTAGATACGCCTTGTTGTCAGCCGATGTCATTGCCTCATCAGAGAGCCCATACCGCTTTGCTTGTTGAACACCCTTTCCACCATGCCTTGTCTGGTTGTCAGCCACCTTTTCAGGTAGAACCCAACCAGCCGCCGCCACGTGTCTCAGCAGAGGGTTAACCCCAGAACCGGGTATAGAAAACTATCATTTGGTGTCATAACCTTGCCTTGTAGAGAGAGAAGCTCCAGGAGGAAGAAAGAGTTTTAGAGTGAGGAAGTAGATCCTCAAGCTTGATTCCTAGAGATCCAACCGTTAAATCCGCGTTCTAAGGTTAGATTCTTGATCTACTCATGATGTTGAGAAGCCTTTTGGTCAAGATGTGTTTTGTATCTCATTTCCTTATTGTATTTAAGTTGTAAGACTTTGTAAAGATGTATGTCATTTCATTGGACTTAAGCATGGCTCTCATGGACTATTTAGATTCTGTAAATGTATATATATATATATATATATTGCTTCCGCACTCGTAAGCCCCATATTTTATACTCTGATTGTGTGTGTTTTTGTAAGTCGGCTTTCAGTAATCTCGGATTACTGGCCATCACGGCACCCAAACTACTAGGGGCGGTTTGGGGGCGTGACAGAGAGGGTCCCAAATTTTCCCACCCTTCAAATGATAGATATTGCCTTCATATATAGCAAAAATGGAGCATTTAGTCGAAATATCTGAATATAGAGACAGCTAGAGCATTTGGAAGACAACTGGAGCAAAATATCTTCAAATTCTGAGTTTTCTGGACATTTCTGGCTAACCGGCCATCTTTTTGACCGACTGCAAATTTTGCTCTGCAGGTCCAACTTCAAATGGGCATATCTCCTTCATCTAGACTCCTCTTCAGGTCATTCTTGTGTCCAAATTGAGGCCCCGGAAGTAATCTTTCCAATGGTGGAAGCCTCACATTAAAATTCCAACTGTGCAAAAAGTTAGGCCTCTTTTAGTGAAGACTGCTCATTTCCAGCTCAAACGGATTGATGCCTAACTTCCAACAACCATATCTCCCTCATCCGGACTCGGCTTTAGGAGATTATTGAATGAAAAATGAAGCCCCAAAAGTCTTCTTTCCAACGGTGGTGGCCTCATAGCTGAAATCCAAGTGTACAAACAGATAGGCTTGATTTAGCGAGGGCTGCTCGGCTCTCTCTTAACAGTTCAAGCCCAACTTCTCCCCCAACCTGGTTTCTTCTCTCTCCTCTTCTTTCCTTCAACTCCAAACCCTTAAACAAGATATTTTAAATACTTTTTTTCAAAGAGTTCACCCTTCTTTCACTCATCTCCACTTTGTCCTTGCTCAGTTTACCGAAAAGCGTCACATTTAACAAAATGCAAGCCTCTGAACATCGTAGGAACTTTTTTTTCCAAAAATATTTTGAAAGAGAGGGTTTTAAGGTCTAAATTCTTTTTGGTCAAAAGCATCTTAGTCCAACAATGGGGTGTGAGGTTGGGATTTGACGCTCTCCTTGTAAAAGAAATTGAACCTTTGCGTAGCATAGCCTACACCATTAAGTAAGCAATCAGTAGTGCCCAAGTCTTAAGGGCGGTCAAATATGGGATGTCTACAAGGAGGAATTTAGTGGCGATCGGATTCAAAGTTCTAAAGAGATTACTTGAGTTGGAGATTTTTGGGCCCACAACTGTATATTATTTTTGGAGATTTGTATAATTTATATTTTGGAGACATTTGTGTTAATTATTTATGGAGATGATTTGTATATTTGAGATTATGAGTTATTTGTAATTATAAAATTGAGGTTGATTTGATTTATTAACGGCCTGGAAATTGGGGGGGCTCCAAAAAGTATCAGAGCGTAGGGATTAGGTCTTACATGGGATCAGTTGGGTGGTTGATATTTGAGGCAAAAAAATTGATATTTGATGTTTTTAAAAAAATGGTTGATATTTGAGGGAGAAAAAAAAAGTTGTTTATATTAGAGTGCACAGCGAAGTATGTCATTTGAGGAGTTAGTAGTTATTAAATTTTGGAGTATTAGATTTTGTGTATTCCGAGGACGAAATTTGTTTAAGGGGGATAGATTGTGAAACCTCGTATTTTTTAGGTATTAATGTTTTAGTGAGAGATATTGGTGTTAGTTTGGTGGTGAGGTTATTAGATGAGAATCTAATTTATTTTCTCTATTTGTTTGTCCCTTTTTAGCTCCCCCACATTGTTACTAGTATTTTATTCATCTCTTAGGTTTTTTGTTTTATTTTATTTTACACGAGTTCCAAATAAAATCCACATGGGTGCCATGCTATGTTTTTTTTTTCTTTTCTTCTAAGCAAATTCTTTTTTCTCTCTCAAAGTAAATAATCTTTTCTTATTTTATTTTCTGTCATTTCTTGTCCTTTCTTTTTCCTTTCATTAATATTTTTTCCCCATTTCTTAGGCTCCAAGTTTTCTTGGAGACTAAGTAGCCTCCCATTATTTAAGTTATAATTTAAAACCATTTTTTCCATCATCTTATGCCTTTGGTGCTCTCTCTCTCTCTCTCTCTCTCTCTCATATTGTTCTCTCTTAAATTAAGAGTATTTAGAGTGAGAGTTAGCATTTTCAAATAGAAGGAGAGTTGTAGATTTTGTGAAACCTTACATATCTTATGGCTTAGAATTTGGAGATCGATAGAGAAATATCGAGATTCGAGTGTTGGCGACGGATGAGATTGATTTGTGGTAATTTGGGTGGCATACAAAATGATTCTTTTAAATCTCTTTGCAAAGAGTTTATTTTAATTACTTCCAATTTGTAATTCTCTTGATTATTGTGATCATGTGATAAATCATGTGAAATCATTATCTGTTGACACGTTTGAGTACTCTGGTCATTTGATTAGAATTTTGAAGTTGTTATGTGTAGTCAGTGTTGATTTGTCTAGCTAAATGACGTGGAAATGCTCCGTATATGGATCGCGTGGATCTTGCTAATGGCTTGGACCAATAGTCCGGATAAGTGGTTGTGCTTAAGTGAGGTGGGTGAGGCCGATCACTGGTCATGTACCAAGTAAGACCAGGTATTTGGTCCTGGATAAATTATCATATGTCGAGTTGACTTGTTTATGCAATTTGGTAAATTGCTTGATTATTGAATCTAATCGGTTGTGTAATTGTTGGATCCCTGTTAATTTATTCTCTGTTCGAGCCTTGTTATTTCTGTTGTATTGTATACTTCTTGAATTAATTTATTTTTCAAGTACGGAGGAATTTAGTGGAGATCGGATTCAATGTTCTAAAGAGATTATTTGAGTTGGAGATTTTTGGGCCCACAATTATATATTATTTTTTAAGATTTGTATAATTTATATTTTGGAGACATTTGTGTTAATTATTTATGGAGACGATTTGTATATTTGAGATTATATCGCAATTATAAATTTGAGATTGATTTGATTTATTAACGGTCCGGAAGTTGGGACATCACAGAGAACGTGAAGAGAGGCAGTTGAAGAGACGTGTTTGGGCAGACGTCAGAGAGAGAGAGAGAGCAAAGTGTATTTGGGCGGAAAAAAATTGATATAGATATTAACAATTATCTTAGTCATTCAAAAGAAATGTATCTCCGATATATTTTTATATATTTTCAAAAATCGTTCTATCTTATTATATATATATATATTTATAAATTTCAATATATATTTTTTACGCACGTCAATCTTAACCACAATTCATTTCCCCAAATTATTTACTTTCTTGGAAAAGAATGATAATGTATCATAATTTTTATTGATGTACATGACAAAATCACGACATTTTGTAATAAATATCACAACATGTTGTAATTTTTTTCATCAAAATAATTTATAATATTTGTTACCACAAATAATTCGTAACATTTACACTATATCGTTCATAACATAACTAACCCCGTATAAATTCGTCTATTATAGCCTTTTTAAATTAAATTAATCATATGGTGCAATTAGTGCTACGTGTGAAATTCAGTTTCGTTGTATGAAAGAGCAAATACAGAGTTAGAAAGCAGCTAAGATTGCATGCAATTCAAATGGCGGAGTTTGGGTTGGGTCGACATATGTCTGTCTATATGCAGCCCAAACACATGTTTGATCTTGATAATGGGCCTATGATCAATCCACAAAATCAATTAAAGTTAGAAAGTCCTAAAATTTTAATGTTGTGTTTGGTTGGAAGATTTGAGAAGGAATTTAAAAAAGAAAATGAAAAAAATAAGTGAAATGTGAATAAAATATACCTACATTTTATCTAATTTCATATACATTTTTTCTTTTCCTTTTTAAATCTTTTTCAAAATCTCCCCAATCAAACACAGCAAAAGTTGTGATCCTGATGGATGTACTCAGGCCATCACAAACGAATCTCTAATCCGGATACTAGTCAGTCTTAAAAAAGACCCCCGAAAAAATAAATAAATAAATAATTTTTTTTGAAAAAATGATGGCTGCCAAATGTGCTACGCATTAATCGTAACTAGAGGACTAAAATTTAAATCTTCAAAACTTATCCATAATGGCATGACAAGAGAATTGATTGCTTAAATTTGTAACAATCAAAAGTGGACAAGCAACCTATCATATCAGTACGAGTAAAATTAGAGAAAATTTTTTATCGATCCACATCTTTTTCCTAATTTAAATTGTTATTTTTTTGTGTTTTCAAAACCATTCATGTCTATTTCAAAATTTTAAAAAAAAAATAAAAATAAAAATAAAGAAAGAAAGAAAAAAAGGCCTCTTCCCATGCTTTTTGGAGTTTTATTCCTGAAATCTATAATATTAGGGCAAATTACTACATCCCTTGAGATTTAATTAAATTATAGATTTCATTCAGGTTTTAGAAATTACATCTCGTCCCTCGAGGTTTATATTTGCATAACAATTTGCTCTTGTCGTGAAGTAAACGAATTGTTGTTGACATCATGAAAATAGACCTTGATGGACGATATCGCTTCTGGCACTTTTTCAAAGCCCTAAACAATTTGATTTAAAAAAATTTAGATTGCTTATATATCTAAATTATAATAGATTATTTGGCCAATACTTAAAAAATAACAAAATATTTTTTTCTTCAAAAATAAAAATAAAAAGTATTTTTCTTCAAAAATAAAAAATATATATTTTTAAATAAATAATAAATAAATAAAATAATTTTAAAGAAAAAATTAAAATTTTATTTTATTTTTTAAATAGAGTTCTGTAAAGAGTTTTGAAAAGAGTTTGGTTATAAGTTTTGAAAAGAATTTTTGAAACCATGTTTGATTTGTTGCTTAGAATTTTTAAATAGAATTTTTTTTCTTTAAAAAAATAGAAACTAATTTCATAAAAATAAATGTGAAAAAATAGATTTAATTTTAAAAATTATCTCTAACCTCTCAAAAATAAAATTATATAAAATGATAATTTTTTTTTATTTCCTAATCAAATTAATTTTTAATTTTTTTTTAATTTCTAAAACAAGTACTGAGACTGACTTGTGATATATCAGCCAAATATCATCATTTCTCTACATAACATAGTCAGGGGCATTTTAGTCAATTTAATATTTTCGTTAACGGCGTTAACTGTAATGAGGTGAGATGTAATTTTTGAAACTTAAGGCCGGTGTAGGTAATTTGTCCATAATATTAATATGATACGGTTTGGATATATAAAAAATAAAAAAATGATAGGCACCACCATATCAAATATCAATCAATTAAATCCCATGGGTCCTTTGTCCCTATTTTCTATTGTGTGAAACAAGCAGTAAACATGTGGGATGCACACCATTTTTTAAAAATAAAATTGAATCAAGTTCGCATGTATTATTTTTTCTAAATGCATGCAAGTCTTGTGAATTAAATTTATTTATTAAAATTTTTTATTTCAACTGTCAATAATAAAGTTCTAGATTTTCATGTAAGGAGATAGAGAGACAGTGGTGGTTTTTCTATGGAAAGATTTCTCTCTCTCTCTTCCCTCTCCTTCATTTTGATCATTCTCTAGATCTAATCCTTAATTTGGATATGATGTTTGTTTCACCAATAAGGCCATCATCACCTTATCTTCTCTACCCTTAAAGTCAAAACTTTAATATCTGGTTTAAGATCTTCTTACAGTCTGAAGGTCGATCCTGGATAACGTGTTTGTTTCACACTAGGCGACTGCCTCAACCTCAATGTTCTATCGTGATCAGCGGAGATAGGGTCTTCAGATTCCAAGTTGAAGGCTGCGGGGCAGTAGAGTTTTGGATGAGTTTGGTGGTGACTTGGATTTGACTTTTTTCTATTTGGTATTTTAATTTTTAGTTTGTTGATGTAATAATCCTTCATGTATAGAGGTTTGTTTCCCTCCTCTGTGAGGGCCTTTTCTTCTCCTCTATAGAGACTTGGATCATTCCTTCTATGGAGGTTGTTGTACCATATTGATCTGATCTTTTATTGGTTTTATAATAAAGATTTTCTTCCATATCTAAAAAATTTTCCCTAATAAATTTTTTATTGCAAATATTTTTTTTAACAAAAATACAATTCAACTACTCATACTTCTCATATCATATTTTAATAAAACTAACACAAATAAACTAAAAATTAATTAAAACTCACAAAAGTAAAAATATTCTAATCATTTATCACTTTGATAAATTTATCATTACCAGTACAATTAATTATTCCACAAACATAAAACACAACTAAAAAGTCTAAAAATTTTCTCATTATTAAAACGAGGGGTAGATATATATAAAAAATTTCACTTACTACTTATGAGTAAATAATTTCAATCAATAGGACCTATGGATAATTGTCTCGTAATTTTTAAAATAAATTGCACAACCTACTCTAAGGTTTGGAGGAAATACAATAATCCTCACAAATTTAATATAATTACATTGGATTCCTTTCAAATTTTAATTTACATAATACAATTTTTTTTTATCAACAAAAACGAAAGCTCTATATTAATGATAATAAAAGAAAAACATTAATAAGGACAAGAAAGAGTGAAAAAGAATACATCATAACAAATTTGGCTCATCCCAACTAAATTGGTACAACAACAACGATCGATAAAATCATGTACAAACTTGCAAACAAAGGTTGGCATGAAGTCAACCACAACAAAATTAGAAACAAACACAACAAAACCCCTGTTGTCCCTGATCTAAAATTAAGTTGAAAGTAACAAGTAAAAAATTTAAATCCTATCCCAACAACATCAAATGCACCGTAAGTACCATGAGTCAGCAAGCAAAGACATCAGCCCGCTAGCCCTAAGACAACAACAACAGCATTAGGGGCGAAATTAGGATTTCATCATTAGAAGGGCCAAATTTTTCATTAAAAATTTTCATCATACTCTAGCATACATATATACAATATGATATGTAAGTTATATGTATACAAAAAAAAATAATAATAAAATAAAAAAATACCATGGAAGTAATGTTTTATTGGATTCATAAGCTTTTTCGGTGTAAAATAGTATAGTGGCCCAGTTTAAGACCCGACCATTTTGTACTCTTTGATTTGAGATCCGATACTCATTGTTGTTCTTTATACTTCTTGTTTTCTTGTTGTTGATTGGGATTGGTTGTTTGGAGTTGTTGGATTTTGTTTTGAACAAGTTGAGAGTTATTGTTTCAAAGGAATTTCTCTCTGTTTGTTATTGAGGTTGCTCGAGCGATTATTTCTTCGCTCGAGCTGTTTCTCCCAGAGTATGTGTTTGCAGTTTGAACTTTTGGGAAGAGGGTGTTCTTTGCTCAAGCAGTCTTTCCTTCGCTCGAGCAGTCTCTTTGCAAGTCTGAAATTTTGAAAGGGGGGTCATTCTTTGCTTGAGTGATGGTTAGTTCGCTCGAGTGATCTGCTCTGTAGGATTAAGGTTCTGGGAATTTGGTTTCTTCGCTCGAGCCATGATTTGGTTGCTCGAGTGGTGTTTTGATTGCTCGAGCGATCTATAAGTATAAAGGTACAGCGAAAAGATGTTTTCTTTCACTTTTTGCTTTCCTCTCTCTCTCTCTCTCCAAAAACCTTTTGAGTCATTTTCTTTACACACTCTCTAGTTTTTATATAAATCACTCTATACGCCCAAATCTTTAAATCTTGTGACTTTAGTGCTTTGAGATAAATGATAGAGCGCGAAGAGGTGGTCGTTTTGATATGAGAAAGTTCAAGATCCAACTTTGTTGATTTTGGGATTGTTTTTCTTTTCTCTTTCTTCTTTGAGGTAAGGAGTTCTTTAACCTCTTTATATGATATTAGTTTTGTTATATACTTCTTGAATAGTGTAGCATTTTGAGATATTTGAGTTTGAATTGGTTTTGATTTGGGTTTGAAATGAGTTATGAAAGAGGGATTCTAGAATGGGTTGTTTTGAAGGGTTGTGATTATGGATGTCTTGATGAAAAGGGTTGAAATCTTGGAAACCTCTCTTTGAAATGGGTTCTTGAAAGAAACCGATATCTTTTGAAAATCTTGGAAATTATTGGTTTTGAGTAAGAATGAGAATGATGAGAAATGTTTGGATCCTTGTTGAGTTGGAAAGCGAAGTTGGAACATGTATTGCTACTCTTATCTTGAAATTTTGAAAATTTCTATCTGTTTACTTCAAGTATCTTTTGAATAGAAATATCTGTTTTGGCTATCAATCGAGGATAACATTGATTGTTCTAGAAAGTGCATGAGAACTAGGTTAACGAAAACCATTCACTTTTGCATCTCACATTTGAACATTGGTTTCATATTTTATACAGTGAAATGTGTTGTTTTGAGAAAAAATAGGTGAATACCTTGGTGAATCTAGTTAATGGGTGTGATTGTGGTTATTATTTATGTTGGCCTTTGTGTCCTTGGTGAAAGTCCAGAAACCAGCTCGATTAGGTGCCGATTCTTCCGGATAGTACCGGTGAAATGGCTTGGGTAGTGCTTGTATAGCCTACTAGCAGACTCGTACCTAGAGATTCCTAATGTTGTGTATCTCCTGCCCTGTTTTCTAATTTAAAAAGTGATGATTTATGAATTGGATTATAAAAATGGCATTCATGTACATTCACCATACTGTATATTAAATTGATCTCTACTAGACTTTAGCTCACCTTATGTAGAAACCAACTTTCAGGTACTGATGGTATGCCTCCGTCAAGGACTTAGCTTGAAAGGATCTTAAAGTTGAAAGCTCTTTTTATTTTTGTGTGATCTTTAACTATTTTTGTAGTAGTGTTCCTAATGTTGTGTATCTCCTGCCTTGTTTTCTAATTTAAAAAGTGATGATTTATGAATTGGATTATAAAAATGGCATTTATGTACATTCACCATACTGTATATTAAATTGATCTCTACTAGACTTTAGCTCACCTTATGTAGAAACCAACTTTCAGGTACTGATGGTATGCCTCCGTCAAGGACTTAGCTTGAAAGGATCTTAAAGTTGAAAGCTCTTTTTATTTTTGTATTGTAAATGTCTTTCGTACAAGCCTCGGGTTTTTTATTTGTATTGGGCTTAGCCTACTTTTTTTTTCTAATAAAGTATTGTCTTGGAAATATGTAGTCATTAGGGAAAAAAAATTCTCTTTTCTTCTTCGGTTATATATGTATATCAGCCACATGTTATACATTCATAACTTAGGATTAATGAATGCATTAATGCATGTGATGTCATCTTTGTACTACAGTAAAGAAATTAATGAAATAGGGAATGTTTTGGTAATATTGTCTTGATGAATTATTGAATCTGATGAGCATCTGTATATGTATCGATTGGTTATGGGTTTATTTGTTGTTATAATTTGGGGCATTACAACTTGGTATCAGAGCTTGTCATGTCCCACTTTTTATTACCCAATTAATATTACCAAAGCCATCAGTATAGTCCATTTTTATTGATACAATACGGAACAAAGTCTACTGACATCCATAAATACATAAAAGGTTCCCTCAATCATATATACATGTTGAAATGCAGCATGAATTACAATTAAATAAATTGCCCGTAGGCTTACATTATTACATAAAAGAGAAAGGGTTCAACCTTTTTATAACAACGGCGTTCCACCAATCAACTAAAAGGCCCCGTGGCAAACAGCTAAAAAGATCCCTAATATTGAACAACTTGTTGACATACACCTAAAAAAGAATTAGTAAAGTGGAATGAACATAAAATTCAGTAGGGATCCCAACATGATCCTAAATAATAACAGCGCACAGATAGCTATGATCATGAATGCTTCATACTATATACATAATGTGACATTTTATAATCAAAGTATACTTATATAGATATTTTTTCCAAAATCATCTAATTTAATCAACAACATTAAGCGTTCACTTTTCCTTCTCTTATTCCATTTCATAAATAACTCACAATAACAACTGGTTTTTGAAAACATATTCACAAACCTTGAATACCTCCCATTCTTTACACCCCTAACTCATCATACACACCCATTATTAATACGTATACCACATTTCCTAGCCTCAAGCTCAAGGGTAAATGACTACTACACAAAATCATATAAGACAACCCGACCTCATCTAACCACAACCATTACCATGCATGATATACACAGATACACCGAGACAAAATGAGGAATGAAACAATACTCTACTTGCCTTAAACACGGTAAACCAAGGATACACCTTTTCCATAATGAATGCCAATTTACTAGACACAAGCTGGAAGGTAGCGGTACCGTTGCCAATTTATGAGACACCAGCTAGAAGGTAATGGTACCTCTGCCAGTTTCTCCAGGCGCTAACTGGAAGGTAATGGTACCTCTCATTCTAAGCGCTGCCAAGCACTAGTTGGAAGGTAATGGTACCTCTCCTTTTGAGCGCGTATAACATCATCAACTCATTGCAACATGCTAAAGTGCATAATTAACGCAAGTGTAATACATACACATACTCTATTCAACACAACAATATTATCCTCCACCGATGACCAATGACAATACTCTAAACACATGCATTTAATACGCATAAATACAATAATCTGATTCTCATAAGGCATTAAGCCCAACAACCACAATAATATATAAAATTCTCAAAGTTTAACCTTCGTTTATTTTCATTTTACAAAAGAGTTTTGATTTCATTTCTTCCCAAAAATTAAATCCGATGTTTTCCAATTTTCAATATTCCAATCATCACCTAAAAATCCATTTTCTTCCTTTAACAAATCCCAATCCGTGGATAACAAAACCACAACCCGACTCAACTCAACCCAACCCAACCCAACTTATGTTGATCAAACAACCTCAACATCTCAATTAATTTCTTTTGTTAGCAATTAATACATTAATAAAATCCGCATAGCACACAACATAATTATTACTCAACTTTTCCCCTTTCCAGTCCATTAAGCCTTTATTAATAAAAACTACGGTTTTTCTCCATTTCCAACATAAAGAAGATAAACTAACTTCCGATACATCAAACCCAAAAATTGTAATTTCACTTTCCAATGCTCAAACCCCAAAACCCCCTTTCATGATTTTGAAATCACATAACTAGATCAAGCTTTTTATGGAATAAAAATATACCATATGTCTATCTATAAAAAAGTTTGAAAATGAGTAAAGAAATCCCTACCTCTAGTAAGAAGAAAGCCCAAAAATCCAATTTCGATGAAAACGTGATCTGCTCATATTAAAATGAAACTCTCATCACCCTCTACATTTTGGTATACAGAAGTAGAGTAAGATTTTGAGTAAAAGAAGATGAATCCTAGTTTAAAAGTTTAGGATTTTTGAAAATGGAGGAGAGAGAGAGAGAGAGAGAGAGATTTGACCAAAAAGTGACTTTTTAAAGTGCTGATCCTAAACAAACCACTAGAGCGATGAAACAAGCGCTCAAGCGTTAGAGACACAAGACTGCACGAGTGACATAACCGTCACTCGAGCACAGAACTCATACTCCTAGAAGTTCAGACTAAAGACAAAAGTATTGGATGACACGATAGACTGATCTAGCTAACAAACTATAGCTTGAGCGATGAAGAAAAATTTTCAAGATGCTACAATCTCCCCACCTTAGGAAATTTCATCCTCGAAATTGAAGATAAGGTCGAAACAAATGGTAACTAAAACACAACCAGAAGCACAACTATTAACTCACAACTAGATCCATACTTGGGATAAATTCCTAGATCCCAATTTAATACCTCGGGGCCCCTAAAACACACGAACAACAAAACTCAAGGAAGAGATCACGAATGACTTTTTGTAATGCCCCAAAATAAATAGACATCCAAAACCCTTATAATACTATTAATCATGCAAAAAACTTCCATTTTTCTTACTTATGAGACTTGCCTACATCAGAGATCCCTACTTTATTACGTGCTTTAATTACATACTTTGCACTACCATGTGAAGTCACAACATATGATATAAAAGATTAACATTAAAATCAACACATGCAAATGTCTTCAAGGCTACAAGTTTATAGGCCTTGCCCGGTTACAATAAATGAGTCATAACTCAATACAAAGAAGCTCTTGGCTTTAAAATAAAACAAAACAATAACTAACAAGCCCCATGCTGCACAATCCTCCCAAGCCATAGTCTTGGGGGAGGCACATCAATCCACCTGAAAATGGTTTTTCATGTAAGGTGAGCATAAAGCCCAGTAGAAGTAATCTTAATGACATGTATGATGCTTAACAATGCCATAAGTTGAATGTATATGGAATGCCATGATAAACATGCATTTTCTCTTTGAAATAGTGCAATGCAAGGTTTCCAAAACATCTTTCCAGTAATCCTTTTTAAAACCATAAGATGGTAAATATAATGAATAAATCTCCAGGGCTAGTGTTCATAATAGAAAGCTATACAAGCTACCTATGCCATTTCTCTGAGATTATCTAGACGGAATCGACACCTACTGCATTGGTTTTTGGTCGTACACCATAGATGCACATGCCAAATTAATTACCACACCCCCTTACAGCTTCACCGTTTTATTTACCCTTACCAAAAACACAATACATGTGTTTCAAAACAGTAATACATTTTCAAAATACAAAACTTCAATTCATAAAACCATGCTATGCACAATGAGATGAATGTTTTGTAAATAAGTCATTTGCTTAATCCATATACCGTTTCTAATACACGGCAATACTATCATCTACCGATAGCCAAAATAGTTATATCTAAACATTTATTGAAAGATAACAATAATAACATGACCAACATAATCTCAAATCCGGAATCCCATGATTTTTACAAAATCTCAATGATTCCCAATAAACAACATTCACACTCCTAATGAGCCGTGTGAATCGCAACAAAAATATTCAATTTCCAAAACGTTCCAAATTGTTTTCCAACAAAACCATTATCTCAAAAAGAGTAAACATTACTCGATACTTTCCATTGATTCAAAGAAAACATATTTTTTTCAACTAAACCACTTTCCACCAAAAATATCCCATAACATTTCCAAATTCCATTTTCTTTCCAAACAACAACCATTTGATTACCAACTTTAATCCATAACCCAAAACCATAGTCTTTTCTTAAAATTTATGCATTTCTACATATATAATCCAAAACCTAGCTTTTCAAAAACCCATAACTAAAAGAAATAACATATAACAAAGTTAAATAACATGCATATCGTTAATAAAACCCTTACCTCAAAAGAAAAAGAAGAAAAGACCTAGGCCCAAAATCCAATGACGATGAAAACCCTAACTTTAGATTAAAGGAAGCCCTTAACTTCCTCTACCTTAAAGCCTTACGGGTGAGAAATGTGTAAAAGAACATGAAAACTAAGGTTTTATCGTTGGAAGGTCCAAAAAGGGCAATGCAGCACACACACACACATACAGAGAGAGAGAGAGAGAGAGAGAGAGAGAGAGAAATATGGATAAAAAATAGATATTTTTTACTTTTTGCGGATATTTATAGAGAAACCTGGTCACACGCACAACTTACCCCATCACATGTGCGACATCCAACCACACAAGCGCAATCTCAAATCGCAATCTGCCTCGCAGGCCACACACTTTCCTTCCAAACATTGACCTGAAAGCTACTCCTGGTCAGAACCCATTGTGGGCGCTACAACACTATATCGCGGACGCGATCCATTCAACCGTGTCTGTGACCTACCAGACTAGACAACTTGCTCACTAACACCAAGGTTTAAAACTAAGCTCCCTATGCCCCATTTGATCCAAAGAGGTAAAAATACAACCCACAACCAGTGTTAATTCAAAACAAATGAACAAGAAATATTGGGTCTTAAGCCAGAAAGCTACATCTTTAACCCACCAAAACCCGTTGGGGTTAATGAGACACGAACAACAACAACCACTCGCACCCAAAAGACGTTAACTATGCCTCAACCACCAACAACACGCACAACGCCATTGAGTGCTCAACACTTGAACATTAAAGAAAACTCTCACATCAGAACTCTCAAACAACTCCTACAGAATAAGAAGACCTACAATGAAACACAGCCAAAGGTAACACCCAAGCATAACAAACCTCAACAATGCCAAAACACTCCTTAAAACCAAACAACCAAACCCATAATTAGCAATTTAAGCTAAATCACTTAACAACCCAACCATGCAAGGTACAAAAATTAACAACACAACTTGTTAAAAGAAAATTTCCTCATTTTCTCAATTCTTTGAAATCATTTTCTTATATGAAAACATTTCTCAAATGTGCTCAAACTTGGATTGTCCACAACTAGAATACATTTTCTGCTTTTCAAGAAAAACTCAAAAGTTTTGTAAACATTTTTCGAAATCAAAAGTGTTAATCAGGACACATAATCATCCACAATTAAGTTACATAGAACTATTTAGTGAAATCCCTTATTACAATTTAGATTAAATTCATAACATTTCCACTTAACAAAGCCATCCGAGGCCATACTCCAGGAAAAATTCAGTTTTCAATTTATGCTCAACATAACAATAGGTGAACCTTTACCGTCACCTAACAACACCCATCCCCTATATTCCTTGAGTTACACTGGATTCCTCACGATTAGACCATACCACCATTGTTCCCAAGAAAATCACCACTCATATACCTATATGGAAAACACATCCTTATATCTCAAACACAAGACCGATAACATCAACAGCTATGACACAATCCTGGACACATAAGACACTCTTCACCAATGTTACACTCGTTACTCGAGAGCACAAATTGTACTTCCTTTTGAGGAATACTTCTAGCATCTAACCATTTAATTCTCTTCATGCTCATAAACTCTACATAATTCCTAATAATACCACTCAACACTTGAATACCACAAACCCATTTTCACCCGCACATAATTACCAACTTATAATAAATTACCACACAAACACTATCCTTATTAAGATCGGTAGGATCTCAATGAACTCAGTACTTAACTAAACCAAAAACACAAAACAACACACACAAGAACAATTCTCACTACCCCAAGATACAAATTTCACACTCCCTTGAAACACTTTCGCATAACCATCACCAATCCCACAAAATTCTAAGGTCTCATACTCCATTAAACTCAACACTTTCAAAGCCTTATAACTTGGTCCTCACGATACTACGCCATCAGTCACAATAACCCACGGATTACCTGTTCTCAACAAATAACTCTCAAACAAAATAAAGTTGACAGGCCATCTCATAATCATCTCATAAAATAATAAACAGACATATAACACCATTAGGATCATTAATTTCATTAATAACTTCTCATTTCATATATAAAAGAGGGTTCCAAAATCCCATGCATGGCCCCAATACTTGAGGATAAATAAACTACCACACACATATATATACTATAAACGTATAACCATAATGCCTCAGCATCCAACAACATATCTGTCAACAACAAAATTCCAAGACTACATCACTGGTCTCAAATACAAAAGCCCCTCTCAAGGGTAATACTATTATGCTGGCTGGAAAGTCGACCCTTGCGAGGCTCTCAAAACCTGGCCTACTCAGGTATGATACTGATTCTGCACTCGACTAGACTGATGAGAATAAGTTCGACTGGGTTCTGAAACACTTAAAGAATTCACACATAAAGGGCACAAACGTCTAACGTGGCCCAGCTGACCATAATCAAAGCAAACCGTAGACCCCATACTCTAAGACTAGCCTGAAGCCTAAATCTCACTGGATGTCCTGACGAACGAGTTTGAAACCCTTAACGGAAACAAAGACTGAGCTTAGGATTGAGCATGCGCTCGCCTTTCACCTCTTATTGAGCCTAAAGTGCTTACGAACAGTAAGAGTTGCTGAAGTGGCCTCCTCCCTAACCCGACCAACACGCACCACCATGGCCTCTACATGGGTCGTCGCCTCAACTAGAGCATAATAATTCCTTCACATAGATCTGACAACTTTCTCTTGGATATCATCGCATAACCACCTCTCAAACTCATAACAACGGAGCTCCTCCGTTACCACTGACTCTGGAGCGAACCTTGACAAACTAGTAAACCGTATCTCAAACTATGCTAAAGAAGTAGCATCCTGGAGCAACTCAACAAACTACTCTATCAACCTTTCCCAAGCAAAAGGCCTCTGTAAAAGCAACCCACGTTGTATCTATACTGTTCTTAGCATACTTCCACCAATAAATAACATCTCCCTTCAATTGGAAACTTGCCAAAGAAATCCTCAACCTCTCATCCTCGACTCTGAGCATATCAAGAGTCTTGGTGATCTATTCTAACCAATCATTCACCTTCAATGGTTTAGCCTCCCCCAAAAACTCCGGTGGATTAGAGCGAAGAAACTCCTTAGTGAGCTTGAGGGTACACCCCTTGTCACCCTTATTGTGAGCTAGAGCATCTTGTATCGCTCTCATGATCTCGCGTGTAACTTCCTTGCCCAACAACTGGTGCTGCAAGGGTAGGCACTAAAGGAATCGATGTGCCCTTACTGGCACTCCTATTCCCACTCCATCCTATATCCCCTCATGTAGGCATCCTAAAAAAATCCCAAAAACAAAACCAAACTTAGTACACAACCTAATGGCTTTCCCCAAGGCACACACTCACAATCACTAAGCCACAAGACACATTTAGTCCAAAGCACACAATTCTATTACATATAAATAGTTAAATACTTAAACACATAATCAAATCAAGTCCACAAAGATAGCTACTCGTCCTAGAACTCTCAAGGAATTCTTATCAGAAACCACGTTGATCAGGTGCATTTCCAACAAGACCTCAAAGCAAGTTCATTGGCAACAAGCACTATCTAGGAAACTTAATCTCATGCTCACATAAATGTAACACATATAGTCTTAATACTCATCTTAAGTATATGCAAACGTCTTCACTAAGCGAAGTTAAACCCATTGTGGTAAAAATCAATTCCTACGAGCTCAAAGTTTTCAAACTCGGTCAGCTCTAATACCAAGTTGTCACACCCACCTTTTATTACCCAGTTAACATTACCAAAGCCATCATTATATTCCAGTTTCATTGATACAATACATAACAAAATGCACTGATATCTATAAATATATAAAGGTTACCTTAATTGTATATACATGTTGAAATGCAACATGAATTACAATTAAATAAATTGTCCGTATGCTTACACTATTACATAAAAGAGAAAGGATTCAATCCTTTTACAACAAAGGCGTTCCACTAATCAACTAAAAGGCCCCGTGGCAAATAGATAAGAAGATCCCCAATCTTGAGCCACTTCTCGACATACACCTGAAAAATGATTAAGAACATGGGATGAACATAAAGTCTAGCAGGAAACCCAACATGATCCTAAACAATAATAATGTATAGATAACTATGATCATGAATGCTTTATTTCATACTATATACATAATGTGATAGTTTATAATCAAAGTATACCTATATAGATACTTTTCCCAAAATCATCCAATTTACTCAACAACATTAAATGTTCACTTTTCCTTCTCTTATCCCATTTCATAAATAACTCACAATAACAACTAGTTTTTGAAAACATGTTCACAAAACCCAATTAGATCCAATTCCTTACACCTCCAACTCATCATATACACCCAATATTAAAACACGTACCACATTTCCTAGCCATAAGCCCAAGAATAAAGAAATATCTTCAGCAACTTATTCAATACACCAATGTACGTACATATAAATTTAATAACGAAAAGAAAATAGCTTATGTGCAATGACTACTACGCAAAATCATATAAGATAACCCAACCTTATCTAACCGCAACTATTACCACACATGATATATACGGATACACCGACACAAAATGAGAAATGAAACAATACTCTACCTGCCGTAAACACACTAAGCCAATGATACACCTTTTCCATAATGAATGCCAATTTACCAGACACAAGTTGGAAGGTAGTGGTACCTTTGCCAATTTATTAGACGCCGACTGGAAGGTAATGGCACCTCTGCTAGTTTCTGTAGGCGCTAGCTAGAAGGTAATGGTACCTCTCATTTTAAGCATTGCTAATTCTCTAGGCGTTAGCTGGAAAGTAACGGTACCTCTCATTCTGAGCGCGTATAACATTATTAACTCATCACAACATGCTAAAGTGCATAATTAACACAACTGTAATACATACATATACTCTATTCAACAGAACAATGTCATCATCCACCGATGACCAAGGACAAAACTCTAAACACATGCATTTAGTATGCGTAAAAACAATAATCCAATTCTCATGAGGCATTAAGCCCAACAAACACAATAACATATAAACTACTAAAAGTTTGGCCACTGTTTATTATCATTTTACAAAAGAATTCTGATTTCATTTCTTCCCAAAAATTAAATCCGTTGTTTTCCAATTTACAATATTCCAATCATCACCCAAAAATCCATTTTCTTCCTCTGACAAATCCCAATCCATTGATAACAAAGCCATAACCCGACTCAACTGAACTTAACTTAACCTAACTCAATTATGTTGGTCAAATAACCCCAGCATCTCGGTTAATTTCTTTTGTTAGCAATTAATACATTAATACAATACGCATAAGACACAACATAATTATTACTCAACTTTACCCCTGTCCAATCCATTAAGCCCTTAATAATAAAAACTAGGATTTTTCTCCATTTCCAACATAAACAACATAAACTAACTTCCAATACATCAAACCCCCCTTCCCCACTAAGAAAAATACAATTTCACTATTTCACTTTCCAAAGCTCAAACCCAAAAACCTCCTTTCATGATTTTGAAATCACATAACTAGATCAAGCCTTTATGCAATAAAAATATACCAGCTGTCTATCTACAAAGAGGTATTGAAAATGAGCAAAGAAATCCCTATCTCTAGCAAGAAGAGGAGAAAGCTCAAAAATCCAATTTAAACGAAAACGCGATCCGCTCAGATTAAAATGAAACTCTCGTCATCCTCTACATTTTTGTATATGGAACTAGGGTGAGATTTTAAGTAAAAAGAGATAAAATCCATGCTTGAAAGCTTAGAATTTTCAGGAATAGAGGGGAGAGAGAGAGAGAGAGAGAGAGAGAGAGAGAGAGATTTGACCAAAAAGTGTCTTTTTAAAGATCTGATCCCAAACAAACTGCTCAAACGATGAAACGAGCACTCGAGCGTCTGAGACACAACCGCTCAAGCGACATAACCTTCGCTGAAGAACAGAACTTATACTCTTAGAAGTTTAAACTTTAGACAAAAGTGCTAGATGACATGAAGGATTGCTCGAGCGAATAAACCATCGCTTAAGCGATGAAGAAAAATTTTCAAGATGGTACAGAGCTTACTGGATTTGAATACTTTGGGTTCGTGGGACGTGGTTATTACCACAATGGGTTTGTCTCTTTAGATAAATAATAGAAGTATACTTGGTATGCTATGTGATAACATGCTTATGTGATTAAATGAGTATGGAATTCAATTTCTAACATATTAATTGTGTTTACGAATTCTTAGAAGTTCCATTAGAAGAGCACTTTACCACTACTAATTCTAACAGGAAGTCTGGTAATTTCGCGAAACAATTACTAGCTAGAAAGGAAATTCATTTGTGAATACGTGATTCGGTGCTTTCATGGAGTGAATTATGGGTTGTCCACTTTATTAGGACATGTGTGAATTAGTTATGGCACATTGTGAATGTGTTAAATTTTGTGTTACCTTTATTAGTATGTCAAGACGCGGATGGGGCGATGGTATGTGTAGTAGGCGTAGAAGGCAGGAAGTGTCGATTTTGGATTGGTCAGGCAAATGTGGCCGAGCAAGCAGGCCAGCAGGCCATGGGTGCCTAAGCCCGTGGAATGATAGAAACATTATAGGAATCCATGGACATTCTTAGAGTTGAGAATCAAGTTTAGGCCTATGTTGCAGAGACAGGGCCATTTTTTCAGAAGAGTGAGTTCTTCTGGTCCAGTCTGGATGAGTTTATAGATGATCCGAAGAAGCCATTGATGGCTGATGAGTGGCTTAATAAGATGATGAAGTCGTTTGAGATGCTTGGCATCGATGACAATGGTTTGAGGGTGACCTTGGTAGCCTTTTAGCTGAAAGGTGATACGGGTCAATAGTGGAAGTTTGTAAGGGGCTGTATTGGGTGACTTGGAAGGCTTTTGTTAATGCCTTCCAGGATAAGTTTTTACCACCCACAACAAGAAAAAATTTGAAAGACCAGTTTTTGAAGCTCAAGTAGTTAAGCACACTAGTGGCCAAGTTTTAGGGGTCCTTCACTAGCCTTTTGAGATTTGCACCGGAACTCGTGGTGACGGAGGAATGCTATTCTATCGAGTTTAAGAAGAGATTAAGAACTAGACTTCTTTTCAAGATGGTCGAGTCAATGATTCAGGACTATGGATGCCTTGTCAAATTGGTTGCCTATTCGGAGGTGGTAATTCAGGCAGATGAGGAACAAATGAGAGGCTCCAGTCAGAGAGGACAAGAGTCTTAGGGAGGTGCGAGGGACAACAAAAGGTAGAGGGGTTCTATCGCGCAACAGTCCAGGCCTTGCAGTCTAGATCCATCTTTCCCATGTTGAGTTCTGGTTTGGGGAGAGGCAACCAAGGTGGATTCACGTGCTTTAAGTTTGGTCAGTTAGGACACAAGTCTCCAACTTTCCCGCAGAGAGGTAAAGGGCAATAGTCTGCACCTTCTTTAACTCGTTCTTAGAGTTAAGGCTAAGAGAGAGGGTAACTGTCTACTTATTATCAGTGTGGGCAGGCCAAACATTTAAGGAGGTTTTGCTCTCAATCGGGTGGCATATCTAGGGCATCTGGTTTGAAGTAAACATAGACCCATCAGCTAGCTCAGTCCGTTCAAGCCTCAAGAGCCAATTAGGGAGCCACTTCAGCTCAATCACTCTTTCAAGCCTACGCTCCGAGGGATAAACAAGTTTATCAGAGGCCTCTAGAGTGTGTGTATGCTGTTACCTTGCCGGAGCAGTTGTCGGTACCTCCTGTTGTGAGAGGTAACTTTTTGCTATTCAATTTCCTTAGCCAATGTGTTGATTGATTTTAGTGCATCTCATTCCTTCATTTTGTCTTCTTTTGCATTTACTCTGGGGTTGGATTTTGATCTGTTGAAGTCTCTTCTGTTTGTTGAGGCACCTATTGCGGTAGAGTGGCATTGGGTCCAGTATGTCGTTCCTGTGAAATCAAGGTCCCAGATCGTCGACTCACTTTTGATTTTTGTTGTTCTTGATATGCATGCTTTTGATGTGATTCTGAGTATAGATTGGGTGACTTATTTTCGAGCTTCGATAGATTGCCATCGTAGGAGGGTGTCAGTGTGTACACCATTAGAAGAGTGTTTCTACTTTTTATGTAATCGGGGTGATAGTCTTATTCCTCCATTGTAGACCTTAAGGGTCAAGGAGAGTTGAGTTTTCTTTTTGCCGTCTCAGTAGCTGATAAGGGTAGTACAGTTCGGGGCCACTTGCCGAGAGTAGTTTGGTAGTATCTAGATGTCTTTTCAGAGGATCTTACCGAGTTACCAACACATAGAGAGATTGAGTTTTCTATTGATTTAGTGCCAGGCACGGCTCTGATTTTCATGGCACCATATAGGTTTGCACCAGTCGAGTTGTGTGAGTTGAAGGTGCAGCTTCAGAATTTATTAGATAAGTGCTTCATTCACCCTAGTACCTTACCTTGGGGAGCACTGACTCTCTTTGCGAAGAAGAAGGATGGCATAGTGCGGTTGTGCATTGATTACCATAAGTTGAACTAGGTAACTGTTAAGAACAAATACCCATTGCCGAGAATAGATGATTTATTTGATCAATTGAAGGGGTCTCGTTGTTTTTCAAAGATCGATTTGAGATTAGGGTATCACCAGTTGAGGGTGAAGGAGGAGGATATTCATAAAATGACATTTCGTACGTGATATGGCCACTATGAGTTCTTAGTAATGCCTTTTGGGTTAACCAATGCACCGATTTCATTTATAGATTTGATGGATCGACTCTTTCATGAGTTCTTAGATTGGTTCGTAGTTGTCTTTGTCGACGACATCTTAGTATGCTCACCATCTGAGAAGGAACACGAGGAACACTTGCGGGTTATACTCGAGTTGCTTAGAGCACACCGTCTGTATGCTAAGTTTGGGAAGTGTGAGTTTTGGCTCAACAAAGTTAAGTTTCTAGGCCATGTGGTGTTTGGGGAAGGGGTGATTGTAAATTCATCTATGATAGACGCAATGCAAGATTGGGACAACCTAAGAACGCCTTTGAGGAGTTTCTTGGGCTTAACCAGGTATTATCGACGTTTTGTGAAAGATTTCTCTAGGCAGGCTTCATTGTTGACTAGATTGATGACGAAAGGAGTTAGATTTGTGTAGAGTGAGGCTTGCAAAAATTCGTTCCAAGAGCTTAAGATTAGACTCACCACTACTCAAGTTTTGATTATTCCAGAAAGGGATTTGGGTTATTTGGTTTATTGTGATGTGTCTCGGGAAGGTTTAGGTTGTGTGTTGATGTAGGAAGGCAAAGTTGTAGCCTATGGTTCACGGCAATTGAAAACCCATGAAAGAAATTATCTTACGCATGGCTTAGAGTTAACAGCTGTGATCTTTGCCTTAAAAATCTAGAGGCATTATCTATACAGGGAGAGATTTGAGGTGTTTTCTGATAACAAGAGTCTAAAATATTTGTTCTTATAGAAAGACTTGAATTTGAGGCAAAGGAGGTGAATGGAGTTCACTGAGGATTACAATTTTGAGTTGCATTATTATCTGGGAAAGACTAATATAGTGGCCGACGCCTTGAGTAGGAAGTCCATGAGTAAAGTAACGAGTATTGCAATCCAGGAATGAGAGATATTGGGCGATATCAACGAATTTGACTTGCACCTTGGCAAGTCCGTTGAGTTGGCCACTTTATTTACCGCGGTTGCACAACCAACCATGGTTAGTAGGGTTATGGAGACACAACAGCATGATTACGAGGTAGAAACTATCCAAGGAAGGATCTCCAGTGGAAAAGTAGAGAAGGGTTTTATTCGGACTCGAGTGTGAGATATCTAGATTGCCTTTTTGTGCTAGAGTCTTGTAGAGAAGAGGTACTCCGAGAGTTCCACCATTCACACCTTGTGGTACACACAGGAGGCATGAAGATGTAACACGATCTTTGCTGCCAATTTTGGTAAAGGGAGATGAAGAGAGATATGGCTTTATATCTTTGTACGTTTCGAGGGGCCTTATTTGTCAACAAGTGAAAGCCGAGCACCAACAACCAACGGGTTTGTTACAACCCTTACCTATAGCCCAGTGGAAGTGGGAGCATGTCATGATAGATTTTGTTATAAGTCTTCCAAAGACTTAGTGGGGTAATGATGTTGTATGGGTAGTTGTTGACATACGGCAATTCGGCTTTAGACCCGACCCATTTAATGCTTTGAATTTGGGAAACCATGTCCTTAGCTATTGTTCATTCTCTTTTCTTGCTTGGTTTTGGCTTTAGGGGTCGACACCATTCTTGGTGGTGTTGCTTTCCTTGTTTTATTCTGCTCCCAGGGTCGACACCCCTCTTGGTGCTATCGACACCTCCTTGTCGCTGTGTTCCTGGTGGAGCTACTGAAAAATAGGGTCGACACTAGTCTTGGGGGTGTCGACACTTGTCCTGATTTTTGGCCTCTAGGGTCGACACCAATCTGGGTGGTGTCGACACCTACCTTGCTATGTTCATAGAGTTCGTTGCTGAAATTTAGGATCGACACCATGGGTTCCCAGGGTTGACCCTTCTCTTCCTGTGTTATTCTAGGTTGTCTACTGAAATATAGGGTCAACACCACTGTTTCCAAGGGTCGACCCTTGTCTACTACCAAACACAAGTGTCTCAGCTTTTCATCTTGAGGGTCTGCACCACTATCGCGAAGGTCAACACCTGTGACTCCATTTCTAGATTTTGTTCGGCTTGGGCCCTATTTTTTTGGGATTTGACTTGCTCTTTTCATTTGACCTTGGAGCTATTATTCTATTAATACCTAGCCACTATAAATAGACCCAAAGACACTTCTCTCTCATTTGTTGTTTCATTTTTTCCTCTCTCACCCGTAACTCTCTCTTTTTCTCTCAAAACTCACTTTTTCTCACTTAGATCTTCAGATCTACTCACCTAGAGGTATCATCTCATCTTGGTCCTTTGAAATAGGTAGTAGATCAGGTCAAGAGCTTCCTTTTAATCCTAGTGGTTCTTGACTTCATTGACATTGGGTTTTTCCAAGTTCTTCTTTTCTACCTTTCTAAGCTTGAGGTAGGAATTTCTGCGCTTTCTTATGAGTTTTAACTTAATTATTTGTTTTTATGAAACCAATTTATGAAAGAAATAGGTTTTTGAACAATCTTGAGTTTTTAGTTTGAAATCAAAAGGAAGGGTTTTCAAATGGTTTATTGGGAATGGTTGTGGATCTGTGTATGAATGAAATATATTGAGAAATGGGTTTTACCTTGAAAAGTGATTTGCAAATGTTGATTTTTGTATCGATAAATGGAAATAATGTCAAATTGTGAAATTGGGTTGATGTTGATAAGGATGGTGGAGTTGGGTATACATTGCCACTCACATCTTGAAATTTGGAAAGTTTTATCTTTATGGAATTTATTTATCTATTTAGAGAGATTTGTTTTGGACTATCAGTGGAGGATAGCTATGATTGTTGTAGAAATTACATGAGGGCTAGAGGAATTGAAATTATTTTCTCATTCACTTATATTGGGCATTGTTGCACATTAACATATTGAAAATGTTTATTATTTTGAAAAGAATGGTGAATGCTTTGTGAATCTGGGTAGGGGGTGTGGTTAATGTTAAGTTGGCCTGTGTGTCCTTGGTGAAAGACTAGAAACCCACGTGGATAGGTGTCGAGCCTTCTGGTTAATATCGGTAAAAATGACAAATTGGTAGTACTTGTATAGTCTACTTGCAGACATGTACCTAGAGATCCACAAGTTGCATTCATAGTCCTGTTTTCTATTGAAGGGAAATGTTTTAACGAATTGTGATATAAATCTGGCATTACATGGTTTTGAAAGGGATATAAAATGTTTGGGCACGAGCATTGCGTATGCATTCACCTCATAACTCTGTTAAGGTTCATATACTATGTTGGATTATTTCTACTGGGCTTTGGCTCACCCTATATGGGAAAACCATTTTCAGGTGCTGATGATATGCCTCTGCCAAGGCAATAGCTTGGGAGGATTTGGAAGTAAGAGCTTCATTTTATCGATTTTTGTTGTATTTATTGTACAAGCCTAGGGCTTTAACTGTATTGGATATTCCATCCATTTTGTTGTAACCAAGCACTGTCTTGCAAAAACTATAAGCCTTTAGGGCATTCCTTCTACTTGATGTTCATTCTATTATGCAACATATGCTATAGATTTGGGGATAGGCTTATGAATGCATATCTGTATATGCTACTCTTTTGTAAACTTAATAGGGAATTAATGGAATATAATTACATTCTTATTGTTGTCATTTATTAATATTGTGGTTGGGTAATTGTGGTTATTTTGGTGCGTCACAACTTGGTATCATAGCGTACTGGGTCTGAATACTTTGAGTACATGGAAATTGGTTCTTACCACAATAGGTTTGTCTTACTTGATAGAGATATTAGTATATATGGTATATATATGATAACATGCTTATGTGATGATGTGGGTATGGGATTTAATTCCTAAGATATTGATTGGGTCTGCGAATTTCTAGAAGTCTTGTTAGAAGACCACTTGATCATTACTATTTCTAATTGGAACTCTGGCAATGTCTCGGGATGATCGTTATTTAGAAAGGAAATTCGTATGTGTTTATGTGCTTATGTGCTTATGTGGAGTGGATTACTGTTGTCCATTGCATTAGGACGCGAGTGAGTTAGCTTCAGCACATTTGCATATGTGCTAATCTTCAGTGTTACCTTTATCAGGATATCAGGATGTAGATGCGGTGGTAGTAGGCATAGCAGGCCTAGACGGCAGGAGGTGCCGTTACCAGATGCAATTCCAGCATAAGAAAAAGGGATTAGTCAGGCCAATGTGGCAAAACCAGTGGGTCAGCAGGCCATGGGCGCTTTGGCCCATGAAATGACTAGAGCTTTATTAGAATCTATGGACATTCTCAGAGCTCAGAATTAAGTCCAGGCCCATGTTAATGAGACATGGCTGTCCTTCTTGAGGAGGGAGTTCTTCCGTTCTAATCCGGACAAGTTTGTAGGGGATCCAAAGGAGCCACTGAAGGTGGATAAATGGCTCGAGCAGATGGTGAAGACGTTTGAGATGCTTGGCATCGAAGACGATGGGCTAAGGGTGACCTTGGCATCCTTCCAGTTGAAGGGAGATGTGGTTCAATGGTGGAAGGCCTTTGTCAACGCCTTCCAGGACAAGTTCTTGCCTCCCATTGCTAGAGAGAAGTTGAGGGATTAGTTTCTGAAGCTCAAGTAGCTTAGTTTATCTATAGCCAAGTTTGAGGCAGCTTTCACTAGCCTCTCCAGATTTGCACCAGAGCTTGTGGCAACGGACGAACGCCGTTGTATCAAGTTCGAGAAGAGGTTGAGGACCGAGTTTCTTTTCAAAGTAGTTGGGTTAATGACCAGGGACTACGGACACCTTATGGAGGTGGTAGCTCATCCAGAGATCGTGGTTCAGGTAGAGAAAGAGCGGATGAGGGGCTCCAAGAGGAGTCAAGAGATTTAGGGAGAGACTCAAAAGAGTAAGAAGTAGAGGGGTTCCACCCCCACAATAGTCCTAGGGAGCTCAGTCTAGGTCCACTTTTCTTATACTGAGCTTTAGGTCAATGAGAGGTGGACAGGGAGGGATTACCTATTTCAAGTGTGGCCAGCTGGATCATAAGTCTATAGTTTGCCTGAGGAAGGAGGAGGGCAACAGTCTGCACCATCGGCGGCTCGTTCGCAGAGCCATAGTCAAGAGAGAGGGCAGCCACCTACTTGTTATCAGTGTGAGCCGTTGGGACACGTGAGAAGGTTTTGCTCTCAATCAGGTGGCATAACTGATGCATCTAGCTAGAGGCAGACACAGAGCCTTCAGCCGGCACAGTCAACTCTGGCCTCGAGGGTTAATTAAGGAGCCTTTTCGTCTCAATTTGTACATCAGACTTATGCTCCGAGGGGTGAGCAGGTAGAACAGAGACCTACAGAGCGTGTGTATGCTGTTACCATGCTAGATTTAGCGCCAACAACTTCAGTAGTAAGAGGTAACTTCTTGTTATATAATTCTATTGCCAATGTGTTGATTGATATGGGTGGCTCGGTAGTGAGATAGAGATTGATACAGGTGGCTCACTTCTATTGCCAATCTTTTATCTCGTTTACATTTGCATCGACATTGCGATTAGAAGTGGCTCGGTTAGCATCTCCACTCAGCGTAGAGTCACCAGTTGGTGGTGAGGTTGTATTGGACCGGGGTGTTGGGGTTGTGCGATAGAGATTGTCAGTCGTCAACTTTCGTCTACATTTGTATTGATGACCGGGGTGTCGGGGTTGTGCGATAGAGGTTGTCAGTCGTCAACTTTCTTCTACATTTGTATTGATTGATATGCCAAGTTTTGATGTTATATTAGGTATGGACTGGTTGTCATCTTATCGGGCTATTATTAATTGTTACTATCAGAGGGTTACTGTATGTACCTCGAGTTGTGACTATTTTTGTTTCTTAGGGGATTGGGTTGATAGAGCCTTGTTGCCAGTATGTGATCCATGTGGTCGGTGCGAGCTTAGTCTCTTACATGCTACATCCATGGGTGTTGAGAGTGATACAGTCTTAGTTGAATTGTCGAGAGTAGTTTATGAATACCTAAATGTGTTTCCTGAGGATCTTACTAGTTTACCACCTCATCGAGAGATTGAGTTCTCTATTGACTTAGTGGCTGGTGCGATACCGATTTCTATGGCACCATATAGGTTTGCATCGGCCGAGTTGAGTAAGTTGAAGATTCAACTCCAGGAATTATTAGACAAGGGCTTTATCCACCCTAATACATCCCCTTGGGGAGCACTGACTCTCTTTGCCATGATGAAGGATGGCACATTGCGACTTTATATTAACTATCAAAAATTGAACTAGCTAACTGTTAAGAACAAATACCCAATGCCACATATAGATGACTTGTTTGATTAGTTGAAGGGGTCTTGTTGCTTTTCTAAAATAGATTTGAGATCGGGTTATCATCAGTTGAAAGTGAAGGTGGAGGATATCCAAAAGATGACATTTTGTACGTGGTATGGCGATTACAAGTTCTTAGTGATGCCTTTTGGGTTAACCACCAGTCGTGTTTATGGATTTGATGAATCGAATCTTCCATGAGTTCTTAGATCGTTTTGTATTTGTTTTTGTTGATGACATCTTGATTTACTCACCCTCTGAGGAGGAGCATGAGGAACACTTGCGAGTTGTGCTTGGGTTGCTTAGAGCCCACAATTTGTATGCTAAGTTTGAGAAATGTGACTTCTAGTTGAAAGAAGTGAAGTTTTTAGACCATGTGGTATTCAAGGAGGGGTGACCATAGATTCCTCTAAGATTGAGGCAATGCAAGACTGGGCACAACCTAAGAAAGCCTTTGAAAATCGTAGTTTCTTGGGATTGACCAGTTATTACTGTCGATTTGTGAAGGATTTCTTGAAATTTGCCTCACCATTGACTAGGCTGATGAGGAAGGAAATCAAATTTGTGTGGAATGAGACTTGTGAGAAGTCGTTTCGAGAGCTTAAGGTCAGACTCACCACTGCTCCAGTGTTGATCATCTCGGAGAAGGGTTTGGGTTATTTAGTATACTGTGATGCATCTTGGGAAGGTTTGGGTTGCGTCTTGATGCAAGTAGGGAAGGTTAGCTCACATCAGTTGAAAACACACGAGAGAAACTATCCTATACGTGACTTAAAGCTAGCAGCGGTGATCTTTGCCTTGAAGATTTGGAGACATTATTTGTGTGGTGAGAAGTTTGAGGTATTCTCCAATCATAAGAGTTTGAAGTACCTTTTTTCACAAAAAGATATGAACTTTAGGCAGATGAGGTGGATGGAGTTTATGAAGGACTATGATTTTGAGTTGCATTATCATCCAAGAAAAGCCAACATAATGGCTGATGCCTTAAGTAGAAAGTTCTTTAGCAGTGTAGCGAGTATTGCCATCCGGGAATGGGAGATGTTGTGTGCGATTGGCGAGTTTGACTTGCATCTTGGTTAGTCCGTTGAGTTGGCAGCTTTGTTTTCTGTAGTTGCATAACCTACACTTGTGAGCCGAGTTATAGAGGCACAATGAGGTGATCTTGAGGTAGAAACCCTCTGGGAGAAAATATCTAGTTGGAAGGTAGAGCAGGGCTTGAACGTGTATTTTGACTCAAGTATTAGATACCTTGACCGTTTCTTTGTGCTAAAGTCTTGTCGAGATGAGGTACTCCCGGAGTTTCACCATTCACGCCTTGTGGTACATCCGGGAGGCACAAAGATGTATCGCAATCTTAGCCGCCAGTTTTGGTGAAGGGGAATGAAGAAGGATGTGGTCATATTTGTATCGAGGTGCCTCACTTGTCAACAAGTGATGGCCGAACATCAGAGACCAGTGGGTTTGTTACAACCCTTGCCTATTGCTGAATAGAAGTGGGAGCATGTTACGATGGATTTTATTGTGGGTCTTCTAAGGACTCAACAGGGTAATGACGTCATTTGGGTAGTAGTTGATCGGTTAACTAAGCCAGCACACTTTGTACCTATGTGCACGAGTGACTTGGTAAATTACCTTGCCAACCTTTGTATTAGGGACATGGTTTGACTTCATGGGATCCTTGCGACTATTGTTTCAAATAGAGATCCGCGTTTTATGGCTCAGCTGTGGCAAAGCCTAGAAAATGCCTTGAGCACTAGGTTGACTTTTAGTACCACCTATCATCCTCAGATTGACGAGTAGTCAAGCATACTATTCAGATCTTTGAGGATATTCTTTGAGGCTACGTCTTTGACTTTAAGGGGTTATGGGAGAGGCACTTGCCTTTAGTGGAGTTTGCCTATAATAATAGTTTCAGTTGAGCATCGGTATGGCAGCGTTTGAGGCCTTGTATGGCTGATCATGTAGATCTCCTGTGTGTTGGGCCGAGGTGGGTGATGCACCTATGTTGGGTCTAGAGTTGGTCTGGGAAATGACGGAGATAGTTCACTTATCTGTAAGAGGTTAGTCACAGGAGTCGTCAAAAAAGTTATGCTAACTGTAGGAGGAGATTGTTATCCTTTGAGGTGGGAGACCACTTCTTCTTGAAAATATCACCTAGACGGGGTTTGATGAGGTTTGGAAAGAACAAAAAGTTGTCTCCTAAGTTTATTAGGCCTTTTGAGATCCTAGAGTGGATTGGGGAGGTAGCTTATTGTTTGGCTGGGGTTCATGACATGTTTCATATCTGTATGCTCTGAAAGTATGAGCCAGATCCATCACACGTCTTGGATTGGACGGAGTTAGAGGTAGACGAGGATGCCTCATATGAGGAGAGACTAGTTAGAGTTTTAGATACTCAAGACCAAGTCTTGTGAGGCAAGATGATTCTTTTGGTAAAACTGTTGTGGCGACACCACGGGGTTGAGAAGGCCACATGGGAATGTGAAGCGGAAGTCTGTGAGAAATATCCGAACCTATTTGTTGATGTTTGAGCATGTATTGAAAACTTTGTTATGTTAATGTAATATAAACATTGTATATGTTTTGGGAAATGTGAATTGTATATTCAGTGTTGAAAACTTGTTTATCATATCAATGGGAATGGATGACCGGTGGATGGCTGTGGTGATGAATTTGAATTCTATCATCATTGTAATTGGTTAAAACATGATTTTAATGCTTGGTTTAAAATTTCGAGTACGAAATTCCTAAAGAGGGGGAGATTACAGCGATTTGGGCTTAGACTGGACCAGACCTATTTAATGCTTTGAATCTGGGAAACCATGTCCGTAGCTATTGTTCATTCTCTTTTCTTGCTTGGTTTTGGCTTCAGGGGTCGACACCATTCTTTGTGGTGTTGTGGCTCACCTTTTTCGTGCCCCCTTTCGGAAGGTTTGAAAAGAAGCCCTATAGTTCGGACTCTCGCGGTTCTGAATCTAATCTCACAAGTGCAATATGAAATTGATAAACACCAAAGAGTCCAAATCCGAAAAATCTTTTTGAAAAATCAATTTTGAATCAAATTGTCAAAAATAAACTACTTTGCTAGATACAGAGTCGCCATCTAAATATTTTTTTTTTTATTTTTGGGAAAATTTAGGAAACCCATGACTCATGCCAAAGGCCATGTGTCCGTCATCAACAAAGTTGTCTCGGTTCGGAAACTTAGATACGAGAAAGGATGGTCATGAATTGAGCACCCTTGCTCGCCCGATCAAAGATCGGCCTCTACTAATCATGATATTATTTTTTTATAAACATTATATGCTCTTAGTCCGGTTATTAAGCTATCTTTACTATGTGATGTACACAATCAAGTATAGACTAGTTTGCTGAATTTGGAATAATTCCACTCATGTTTGTTTGCGAAAATGGTTTGAATTTGCCACCTCAAGTGGGCTTAAAGTTTGCGGATTTGCCACCAATCATAGTGGGCTTAAAACATGATTTGCCACTCAACAAAGTGGGCTTAAAACGCATATTTGTTGAATCATTCCAATTCAAACAATAAGTCTTCATCCACAGGCATTCAAGCAGTTTAACATTTAAGCACATAGCCTTGTGGCAAGCATGCTAGACATGGCAACACTCACACTCATGCAAGTATGCTAAAGCATAAAAACTCACCTAGTACTCCAAGCTAAGAAGATATGAGTTAGAAAATAATGCATGATTCCTACCTATACAAGATGTCTAATGCAACGCATGCAAAGAATGCAATTAATAGGCTCGGCTACTAATATGGCATATGGTTCGATTTGAACAACATGCAATTAAACACGTATTCAAAGAATTAATGAAATGGCAATGCAGTTTGAATGATGCACCGAGCCTCGGTGCATGCAAGACAAGATTAATGGATGCAAACATGAGATATACTAATCGAAACATGTCCCTAATCTAACCATCAAAAGCAATTAAATAAAATGGAGAAAGACATGGGGTTGAAAGACATACACACACGCACGCACACTTATTACAACATTACGCCCTCGTGAAGGAGGGTCCGAATGAATAAAAGCTAACTAGGCTAATTAAGCTAACTAATTATTACAAAACTTGAATTAATTAACTATTCTAGTTAACTAATTACAAAACGATTAACTAGTTAAACTAACTAATTATTTACAACTATTAATTAGCTACAACTAGTTAATTACAACATGTATTTAAGCTAGATATTTAAACGTTAAATAAGCTTGAAATGCAATGGAGGCTCATGCATGTGCTCGATTTCCACCCGAAAGGTCACTGTTTTGCTGTTGAACGCCTCTGTTTGCACATAAGCACTTACACTTTCTCCTTTTCCAGATCAACTATGTTTTGTCTCAGGAACACACTGTTGAATTTGCATTGGTGGCTGACTGGGGGCCAGTCGGCCACTGCTGATGGTCGGTCGGCCAATAATGGTGACCGGTCGATTACTGATGGTGGCTGGTCGGCTACTGGTGGTGGCCGTCGGCCACTACTAGCTTGGACTACCTTGCTGCAGCAGAGAGCAAACAGAGCAAAATAGTGTACTTTTTGAAGGTTTGTTTGTACTGTTACCCTCCTTATCATCAAACAAGTTCAAAAGAGTGATACCTTTGACTCTCAAACCATCAACCAAGCAATTTCATTGCATGATGGCCAAAGGACCAAGTTTGTACAAGCTTAATGAATGCAAAATAAGACTCAAATGACCATCACCCTATCATGCACGATCAAGGGCAATGGAGACCTAGAAAAATGGCACATTTCATCACTTTTGAGTATGAAATGTTCCATTTTCCTTGTGTTCAAACTAACATCCGATTTGAACACATGCAATCCAACACAAAGAGATGCTTATCTTACCACTTTTACTTGCCAATTTTGTTTACTCATTTTAATTACCAAATCATTTCATTAATCCATTAAGTCCATTGGTGAGTGTCCTCTAATGGAAAGAGTGCTCAAACCACAAGTTGCTTTGGGCATGAAAGAGGCATTACACTGTTGGTAATGAACCCCATAAGGGATTAAACCGTTGGGTGTAGCATCTCTATTTCACACTTAGGTAAACAAGTGGTTTGAAATCACTTTCAAAGCAAAACAAAAGAGTGAAGAATTGAGGGGGATTGCAGAAATTGTAGTGTTAAAATTAGGTGAGAAAAAGCACTAAAACATGCAATCAACTCAAACTAATGATGGTTAAAGCCTAAAAACACTGAGCTAGTGAAAGGATTTACACTACAACTATGCAAAACAAGACTCAAATGAACTAACCAGCCTAAAACAGAGCTAAAATAGGTTATTTCAGAGACTAAAACATGTTGGACTAGAGCTAAGTTAAGCTAGAAAAACATGCTAACATGTGAAGCCAACTAAGCATGCAAACATGGCACAAGGAGGGGAGGCTAACCCCTATAAATTTGGACTTCAAAATAAGTTTTTTGTCGCTGAAAAACCTCTGAAATTCAGTGGTTAAAAGGCCCAAAAAATTTGGTATGAAAGTGATGAACAAAGGTACAAAAGCTTGACAAACTAAGAAGTAAGAACGGTGAACTACCCCCTAACTGAAAATGGCCTCAAATCACCACCTTTAGGCCACAAAAATAGAGCTTTTTACAGTTCGAAATCAGGCCAAAAATAGTCCAAAAGATAGTAGAAAGAGATAGGAAAACAAATGTGCAAAACAAGCTTAAAGGACAAGTATTGTACCTCTTGAAACCAAGACTAAATTTGGCCAACAATCCAAGCTAAAACCACCTTCAAGAGCTCAAAACAAGTCCCAAGGAAACTCAGCTCAAAGGTGAGAGGATTTGGTTTAGGATGTGCACGCAAAAGTGTAGAGAAATTGGGCAAGTATGCACAAAATTGCAAGAGAGAGAGAGAAATCTAGAGAGAGAGAGATTTTTTGTCCCAAAATTTCTAACTCTCAAAAATGGGGGAGAAACCCCCATATATATAGAAAAACAAGCCTTGAGCTTAGAAACATCCTACCATACACATGTAGGGAGATGCAGCTCAGTGTGATAACAGCTGTCATAGCTGTCAACAAATACATGGAAAAAGACACTGGTGGCCGTCGGCCACACCAATGGCCGACAACCATGATCCATGGCCGACAGCCTATGGTGGTGGCCAACAGGTCACCAAAAGGTCTAGACACCAAGTGTTGGTCCAAAACAAGGCATAGAAAAGACAAGGTTAAAAGGCTCAAAGACAGGGCATTCCGCCGAGAACTTCAGGCACTCAAACCGAACACATGCAATCACAATCATCATATGCACAAGTGATGATGTCCAAGTCTTGAGGACGGTAAAAAATGGGGTATCTACAGGTGTAGACACTGCCTCTCTTTCCTTGTTTTGTTCTGCTCCCAGGGTCGACACCTATCTTGGTGGTGTCAACACCTCCTTGTCGCTATGTTCCTAGTGGAGCTACTGAAAAATAAGGTCGACACCAGCCTTGGTGGTGTCAACACTTTTCCTAATTTTTGGCCTGTAGGGTTGACACTTGCCTTACTATGTTCCTGAAATTCGTAGCTGAAATTTAGGGTCGACACCATGGGTTCCCAGTGTCAACCCTTCTCTTCCTGTGTTATTCTGGGTTGTCTACTAACATACAGGGTTGACACCACTGCTTCTAAGGGTCGACCTTTCTCTGCTGCCAAACACAAGTGTTTCAGCTTTTCATCTTGAGAGTCTATACCACTATCGCGAAGGTTGACCCCTGTGACTCTTTTTTCCAGATTTTGTTTAGCTTGGGTCCTGTTTTTTGGGGATTTTGACTTGCTCTTTTTATTTGAGCTTGGAGCTATAATTCTATTAATACTTAGCCACTATAAATAGACCCAAAGACACTTCTCTTTCATTAGTTGTTTCATTTTTTCCTCTCTCACCCGTGACTCTCTCTTTTTCTCTCAAAACTCACTTTTTCTCACTTAGATCTTCACATCTACTCACCTAGAGGTATCATCTCATCTTGGTCCTTTGAAACAGGTTGTAGATCGGGTCAAGAGCTTCCTTTTGATCCGAGTGGTTCTTGACTTCGTTGGCATTGGGTTTTTCCAAGTTCTTCTTTTCTACCCTTCTAACTTGAGGTAGGGATTCTCCGCACTCTGTTATGAGTTTTAACTTAGTTATTTGTTTTTATGAATCCACTTTATGAAAGAAATGGGTTTTTGAACAATCTTGAGTTTTTAGTTTGAAATCAAAAGGAAGGGTTTTCAAATGGTTTATTGGGAATGGTTTTGGATCTATGTGTATAAATGAAATAAGTTAAGAAATGGGTTTTACCTTGAAATTTGATTTACAAAGAGAAGAGGGTTTTGTCCTAGAAATCACAAATGTTGATTTTTGTATCGATAAATGGAAATGATGTCCAAATGTGAAATTAGGTTGATATTGATAAGGATGGTGGAGTTGGGTATACATTGCCACTCACAGCTTCAAATTTGAAAAGTTTATCTTTATGGAATTTATTTATCTATTTAGAGATGTCTGTTTTAGGCTATCGGTGAAGGATAGCTATCATTGTTGTAGAAATTACATGAGGACTAGGGGAATTGAAATTATTTTCTCATTCATTTGCATCGAGCATTGTTGCACATTAACACATTGAAAATGTTTATTGTTTTGAAAAGAATGGTGAATACTTCATGAATCTGGGTAGGGGATGTGGTTACAATTTTAAATTGGCCTATGTGTCCTTGGTGAAAGACTAGAAACCCGCGCGTATAGATGTCGAGCCTTCCGGTTGAATCTGAGCAATGGAAAACATTTTTTTTATTTTAATTTGAATCTTAGAAGGATTGAATCTTAACGAATTTTGAATTGGACACCGAGCCCTCAATTGACTAGAAATCAAAGAATGAGTAAATGAAAGAAAAACAAAGAAAAAACAAACCAAACACACTTACTTACACTTGCGGGAATGGAAGACACTCAAAACATGACTGGAAAGGACAAACCATTGAGCCTATACACATTCTACAATTTTTCATTCTGGGTTTATAAATTGGCGCCCGCTAATTGATTGACAAGCCAGCTAATTGATTATCCAACCAGCTGAAAAATTGGCAAGCTGATTGATTTATGAACCGCCCAGCTAAACGAACTAATGAACTGGCTGGAAAATTAGCCGGCTAGCTAAACAAGTGGCTGAAAATAAAAAAGGACTCAAAAAAAGTGAAAACAATACCCAAAAAAAAAAAAAAAAGTATTGCCACTTGCCGGAATGAAAGACACAAAACTTCAACGCTGGAGGAATTAGAAACACCACGGGTTAAAAGTACTGAGTAATAGTTAAAAGTACTGAATCTCAGATCTAAGAGTATTGAATAGGTCAGGTCTAAACCGGAACCGTTATATATCATCTGCATTAATTTTGATCCCATCAAAATTGTAATACTTATTATATTTTTTTATAAATCTCAGGAACTTCAATACAGTTTTCTTTAATTTTAATGGTGATATAGATGGTACCTTTGACAATAATTTTTAATCTTTTGTGACTTGGTTATATGAAATTTATATCAAATTATAAATTATTCTTAGTTATGAAATGTGTAAATAACAACATTACTTAGGCATATTGTTAGATAAATATTTTTAATTTTAATATTTGTTTTGAATTATTTATATATATAAATTTCTTAAAACTTTTCTTCTAAACAACATAGTGAAACTTAAATTTATACGTAGAGATTATTTCTCGGTTTAGGTTTCGAACTCTTGGTAGATGTGGTCTTAGGGTGTGAGCATGTTCAAAGGGGAAATTCTATTTCCACCCACTTAAATAACTCAAAGTACATATTTTCTCAATACACGTCCCTATTAATTAATTTATTGCTTAATTTTCTCAATGTACACACTAAAAATTATGATTACAACCTTCACTCAATATTATTATACACACACCAAATACCCTTCCTTTCCTTTCCACGCATTGTTTGAAAACTTGAAGACCAAATTATGAACTTCTATCCACGTGTGATGCCTCGAAGAACAGAGTTTGAAATTTTTCATATTTTTGACCCACCCACAGACTAGACTTTGCTCAAGTGAAAACCTCTATTGAAAACATCCATGGAAGGAAGACCTCGTTGAACCTGCATTGAAAACCTCCAAAACAGTGTTGAAGGTAAGGAATCTTCCCATTTTGTTTTTGCATTTATCATTTTGTTATTGCATTTTACCATTTTTAGATTTTTTTACACTCCATTGCCCTGAAATCATCAAAGTTTTCCATGTTGGTTACAGTTTGGCGATGTTAGCACTGGTTTGTCGAATTAGTACACAAAATTCAGAACTCAACAACTGAATAAAATGTTATATTTTGACTAAATAGGGTGGAAAATAGATAACCTATTCGACTTTTATATTCCGAATTTAGAAATAAATTTCAGTTATATAGTTTCGAAAATTTTTAGTGTGTTCGACAGTTAGCTTCTGAATTTAATAGAAATTTTCGATTTTCTAGTTTCGAAATTTTGTTGTTCTTTTGGCACTAAAGTCCCAAAAAAAAATTTCCATTTTTTTTTGTTAGACTAAAGTTAGGCCACCAAGATATACTTGTAAAATTTTTGTACATAGTTCATACTCATAACGTGAATGATGTGAGTGTCATTTGTCAAATTATAAGAATAATGGTAGGTAAATGATAAGAGGAATCAGAAATAGTTTTGAATTTGAAATTTATGTTTTCAATACAATTTTATTTTCTCTAGAAGCAGCCTTTGTGACAATGAACTTTCTTCATGCTAGCTTGTGAATTTTTCTTGCTTTTTCTAGTAATCTAAATTCCGATTAACAATTATAGATGTGAGATAATTTATATATACATATATCTATCACGGTATATTATATATACGAAAGATGTCTAGTTTACATGTTGACTATAGTTTTTGGATAGCAGTTCTGAACAGATCACTGATTGATTTTACTGCTTGGTGGTATTTGATTCACTTTCATTTGCATGTGTCGAAACTTTTTTATGAATTGTATTATAAGTGATGTGTAAAATATGATGAGTTTACTTTCAACATTTATGATGGAGTCATGTGCTTCTAACCTCTAATTTCTGAGTTCAATGAAGTAGTCAAGCTAGAGCACAAATTTCTTATAGTCAAATTGCTTCAAACCAAGTTGGTAAGATAAAAAACAAGATAAAAAAATTGTTAACTGAACTTCAACTAGGCTTAGTTTGGCTGCATATTACATTCATGAACTCTGGTACTATATAATATATAGTTTTTTTTCTTTTTCTTCCTTTTGCTATTTGTCATGCCACTTATCCTCGATTACAAGGAAATCTTCTTCTTTGTTTGAATTTATTTTGGTTCATGGCTACAATTCAACTATTTGCTTGTATATTTGTTAGTGTTTTCACTATAAATGCTATATTGAATTGATTCGAACAATTTTCCGTATGCAGATGGATGCCAATCATAGTCAACGTCGGTCAATAACAGCTTTGAATAGAAGACTCTGTGAATTAGAGAATGTTGAACATGGACATGGACGTGGACGTAGATGTGCTCGAGTGCGTGATGATGACACACACATTGCTATGGATGATATTGCTATGGATGATGACCCTAATGATGCTGACATTGTTGATGAGGATATCCTTACTCAGCCATTTCTGGGAGGGCCAACTAATCCATCAATCCTTAAAAGTTTTAAAAGTCATATTGCTACAACTATTTGGAATAGTGCTGATGAAAGGGGGCCATTAAAGTGTCATAATCACTCGTCTAAGATTCGTTCATGGTCGTGGTTGGAACAAGGAAACAACACTACATTTGTAAACATTATAGAGATGTCAAGACTTACACACTTAACTTGTTGCACGTACCGCTTTGTTAACAAAATTGTAGTATCTAGTTTTGTTGAGAGATGGCAACCTGAGACAAACATCTTCCATTTGACTGTTTGAGAGATGACTATCACATTGGATGATGTCGCCACTATTCTAGGGCTTCCCATTGTAGGCAAATCTAATAGTGTGCATAAGTTGTCCGAAAGGCGGGCCATTGCATTAGTAGTTAATACCTTAGAAATTGATGAGCAAGAGGTCAGACATGAGATATCTAGTGCTTGAGGCAATTTAGTGCGACTTGAGTGGTTGAGGGCACACTTTCATAATGTCACAGACAATGATTCAATGGAAAGAATTGCATGTGCAGGTAGAGCATACTTGCTATTTTTGTTGGGTTATACACTTTTCAGTGACAAGACTGGTACTAGGGTCCTCGTTATTTATTTGAGTTTGTTGTCCAATTTGACGACTGTATCTTCATATGCTTCAGGTGATGCTGCATTGGCATACTTATATAGATAGATGGGGTACGCTAGCAGGTCCGACATGAAACAAATAGCCGGTTACATGACACTCCTTGAGGGATGGATTTATGAGCACTTTCGTGGATTCCGACCACACTTGAATATGAATTACACTTGAGACATGCCACATGTTTACCGTTGGACTTCTCGGAGAGTCTCTGGTGAAAAGACACAGTTGCAGGCTTTTCGAGAGGAGCTGGATAGGTTGCGTATACATGATGTAAGTTAAAAAGTCCTTCAAACTTTGAAACTCTATACCATACAAAATTTACAGTTGTCATATCTTACAGTTGTTATTGTTTGTAGGTTATTTGGGACCCATACCAGAGTTGCAGAGATGTTCATCCATGTCACCCAGTTACATTCTACCATGGTTGCCTAAAGTGTTTGGAAGGAGTTGAACCATATCACCTTGATAGAGTTTTGAGACATTTTGGCAGAGTGCAGACAATCCCTAATCCACCACTTGGCCCTATGCGTGCTTCTCGAGGAGCCACAGCTCCACGCTACAATGTTATGTATGCATACTTGGACATCATTTGGGAAGCATGGGACAACCATGTGTTATCTGGTCAGAGGAGGAGTACACCGGCACAACAACCTTGGGATTGTGTTCTTGGTTACATGGATTGGTACCAAACCATTACCCATATGTATGTACAAAACCTAGCACGTCGTTCTCAAGTGGACCCGAATATCTATCATTATCAGTATCCTAGCCAAAACGCACAGGTATCCTTTTTTTCATTTCCATTGCAAATTATTTATGTAAACTGTTACAAGTTTGTATATAATGTTATATTTGTTCTTGCAATGCAGCATATGTCACAGATATATCAGATTACTCATCCTTTCGTTGAGGCTGGCTATGAGGACTGTGTTCAACATCCCGATAGGCTTTACTATGCAATTGATGCAATCGAACAAATTCTTCAAGATCAGCACATTAGTGAAGCTACGCCCAGTATATCCACTCAGGGTCAGTCTGCACCCAGTTCTTCCACTGCACATTGTTTTGGAGCACATTACACTTGCTGGTCACGTAGTTAATAGTAGTTCATAATGTTAACACAAGTAGTTTCTGATGGTGTTAGTAGATGCATAAGGGGACAAATATTATTATTATCTTCAGATATGCATTTTTTGGATTATGTACAAGCACACATGTAGTTCGTGATGGTGTGGATGGATTGAACTACTATTTAATATATATATTTTTTTTCACATACTTGTTTAATCTTATTACTTTCTAACAGCAGTTGCACTTGGTTAATATTATTTTCATTACATTTTGTGTTCAGACAATGTAAAAATAATATGACATGCATTCCATAAATTAGAGAACTATAACGCATATAATATTCTATTTTTTTTATAAAAAAAAATCTGACCATTACAAAATCCAATGGCAAAATGATATCCATCTTGTTACTCTATGCTAGTAAATCATAAAAACTAATGTCTTAAAGCTGTCATTACTACTCTGTAATATATCAATCTATGTCAACTATCAATCTATGTCAACTACATCAAATGTCTCTCGAGTAACTACATTAGGTCCTATGTTGTCTTTGAATTTTTGAATGCGGCTAACATATGCATTCTCCCATTCTGATGCACAAGGGTGATGGTGAACTCGCCAAAGCACGGCAATGAGAGGAACTGGATGACCGGCCTCTAAAAATACCTGCATGTACATCCAAAAAATTACATATCTTTACCAAATACATAAAATTTGCAATTACACAAATATTAGACAACAATGTTCGGTTATTTTCATAACTTATACCTGCACAAAATGATTTCCATTGACAAATCCAATGGCAATCTCGCGACGATCAGCTAGGGTTACTGCCAGTGATCTCAAAGGTAAGAAAGTGAGACACTATTACAATGACAAGTGGTACAAGACTACATTATAAAATGATACAATAAGATGCCCCCTATCAGGCATAGTTATCCAACGATCAAAGCCTGGGCTATCTTCAAAATATGAAAGGATGTGTGTCAGCTCCTCAACCCTCTCATATGACCCGTATAGTACGATGTATTCATTTATGTGATTATTCAATTCAAGTAGCAGATCACGCCTAACTTGCACCCAGTCATTCTCTCCAAGACCAAGTAAACCCGTAATAGCTCTAAAACCACAATTCCTATCACCATCTACATTCTTCATCAACTTTATGAATGGTATTAACTTAGGTGGGAAGTCACCAGCATATGCACTCGGTAAACTTCTTGTACGATATGTCTTTGTCTTCACATTCCACTTCTTCTCATGTACTTTTGAAGATCTATTTTTCTTTGACTGACTGGAAGCTAATGTGCTCTAGTTATCATGGTCATCGTCAACCAACTCAAATGCACATGGGTCACGATGACAAGATATATCAATTTTCTTATGTCCTTGATGTGGATTAGGTTTCACATTATGCTCAATAAGAAAAGTGTTCGTTGGGTTTGGAATTTCCCTCAACTTCTTCAACATATCCAACTGCGAGGCAATATCAGGCTCATTGAACCGCTTCAAAATCATCTCAAGTTCTGGGATACAAGTCAATTCCAATGTATATGTAGTAGGACGTCCAATGTATATTTATGCTACTGAGTAGAATAGGACGGCCTTGTCTCATGTAATCTACAATCTCGTGAGCACAAGGTAAACCATGCGTGCGCCTAAGAAAACACCCACATGCTGCAACATCAATTCCAACTAAATTTGCTCTCTTACTCTCTGCCAACACGTACTCCAATGCACAAATAGACACATTACCCCGGAGCTCTCTGAATTGACAAGGTTTGAATTGATGTTGCACAGTTGTCAAACTCTTCTCGATTGATGCTTTAACTTGAATGTGCTACAACTCAAGTAGACGATGTATTTTTTCAAATAAAATATCAAATGTCGCTTGACTTGAACCTAATTACCTCTTCAATCTAGCATGAGCACTCTCAACCCTGTTCATATGGATGTAAACCAAAATAGTCAAGCATAATAATTAAAAATAACAATATGATTTATAATAAATTAAAAAAAAAATCTTACTGATTGATTGTAACATTGCCAAAATGCATACACATATCTGTATGTACCGCAATGAATTTTTCCTGATACAGATTCAACCAACTCACAGTAACATAGTTGATTGCCTCTGAATAGTTACTGAAATCCTTATGAAGGTTTGCAAGGTGATCATTGTATTCCACTTCAGTTGGTGACAATATCAAATAGTTCCATGAAGTGTTCAACTTGTCCCATTTTTCTTTTGTCTCAAACATTTTCTTGCATTTTGTCAATACATTCTTATTAATATGCTGACGGCATAACATATGTCGAGTATTCGAAAAGGTGTTGTCAATGGCATTCATCAAAGCAAGCTCTCTGTCTATGACAATGACTTCAGGTAAAACACTGTCGTCCATAAGATCACGCAATGTTTGTAATGTCCATGCATAATTATCAACCCGCTCAGTTTGAAAGTATGCGATAGCCACAAAGAATGTCATATGAGTTGATGTCACTCCCACATTTTCAAAAGGAAGCCGATATCTATTCGTCTTATATGTGCAATCCATAATCAACACATGAGGGAATGTACGAAGCAAATCCAAACTCACTGGATGTGCCCAAAACAAATCCGTGACAGTCATAGAGCCTTTCTCACATTGATGACACTCAATGTACTTATGTTTCGCTAATTCACCTAGCAGTTGTTGCATCTGGGATCAACCAGCTTTCTATAGAACCCTATATCGATGTTGTACATTGTAAACTGTCTTCATTGTGCTTATATTAAGGGCATCCCTCTGTTTGAGTGTAATGAGTATCTCTTTTGGTCTTACTAGGCTCTTTGACATATCTACTAACAGTGACTTTTCATTAGTTGACAATCTCCCTACATATAAATGTCCTTTGAGATGCTCTGCAGTTGGATGATTATACAGCCTGCAAACTACATTCAATGTCCATTCATTGTTTGTTTCCAACTTGAATGCCCTCAAATCAAATGGACATTCGCACTTCTTCATACCAATTTTTCTCAATAAGTCTTTTGAGCCATCTTTTAACTTTTTATGCAATCTATACTTCCCACTCCGCTCACAAGCAAGATAAATTCTTGGCCTCTTACGACTGCCACCATAGTCCGACATTCTTATAATAATAACAAAGCCATTTTAGCTTCAAATGTCACGTACCCAAGTGAGCAATTCATCTTTATTATCGAAAACCTATTTGTCACACAACTTTCATAAGAACAAACTAAACAAACTAACTAATATAAATTATGAACTTACGAATTTTATGTTAAAAGTTACCTGTTTAGCTATAAAATGACTAGTACAATCCACCATAATATCCAATCGAACCTCAGGTTCTTCAGTGCATGCCATCTAAAAAGGAGGGGGAAAAATGTCATTCGGTTTTATAGAGCCGAAATAAATTAAAAAATTTGGTACTAAAAAAACGAAAATAATAAACAATTTCGACACTATATAGCCCAAAAAATTAATTATATTTGACACTTAAGAATCAAAATAAATTAAAAACTTAGAATTAAAGTGTTGAAATATATATAAAAAAATTGGAACTTTTGTATCGAAATATTAATTTTAGTTCGGCAGTTGATTTCTGAATTAATTGATAAAATTCGGCCCTGAGTCTTCGACTAAAAAAACGCAAATAAGCAAAAAAATTACTACACAATTTTACCTTTTCATCACTGATTTTGCTGTCACCATTGCTTGAGCTTGAACTTCCATAGGTTTACAACTCTTTCATATCAAAATTAAGTAAAAATTGTTGAACTAATAATTAAACCTAGAGATTAAAGCAATATCAGAGATGTTTTGAGAATATTGCTCTTTGCAAGTAACAGAGGAGTACAGAGTGTGTAACAAGCAAAGTGACCACAATAGAAAAATTAGGGTTTAATTGTTTTCATTCGAAAGGAGTATATTGAGATATTTTTGTTCCTAAAAGATGTGTATAGAGAATTTATATATATATTATTAGGGGTGTTGATAGATGTCTATTATAGTAATTTTTAATTAGGATATAATTGTCATTATGTTGATTTTTCATTAAGTGTGTGCCCTGAGTTTATCAGGTGGGTGGAAATAGAATTTCCCTGTTCAAAGGGTTCAAAAGTTACCATGTTACCTTCTAGTAATGTGAACGAAAGACGACATTTGTGCCTCCAATAGTTTTGGATTCTTTTGGCCCAAGTTTGATGTTGGTGGAGTTTAAAACAAGTGTAGAGGCAATCTAAAAGCAAAAGGAAATAAAGAAAATTAGTGTTTTATTTAGAATATATTTTCCTAATTTTTTTTTTTGGTTAACATTTTCTTGTTAGTTTGGATTTGAGTTTTCTTATTTATTTATATTTTGGTTGGGAATGTAAGAAATTAATATACACGTAAATTGTAACCATAATAGTTATGTAAAAATTAAACTTAATATTATCTCAGATCAAATACATCTCAACAATAAAATGAACATATACCTTTGTTGACTATTGAACTAGAGAAGTTGAGAAAATAAACCTTTAGTCGAATATTTAAATTATTGGCTCACTTATTTCTCTCTGTCTCTCTTAATTAGGATGACTACAATGCTTTTAAATGATGGAAAAATAATGAGTACATTAAAAGGGGAGTCATCAATCCTTTTATAGAGGATAGAAGAGGGACAAATAAACTCTATAAAAAAAATGTCTATCTATCACGTTTCCTTCTTATCACGATTTTTTTTTAAACAACCAATAACTTCATACTTATTAGAAATTATAATAATGTAATTATTTCATATCACTAGTGAGTCATAACAGTTTTATAGTATTTATATCATATTTCCTTCTAAGTACTCCACCATTGATTACTTTCACTAATCTAGCCCATTATTGGGATAAACAATTATTTGCCTAAAGACCTATGTAACATTTCCTATTTATCAATATTAAAAATAGTGTGTGCACATACTTTAGAAATAGAAGAAGTAGAAACAAAATTATTATTATGCAAATAGTGCCAATAATAATAATTACTTGATAGTTCATTAACCATACACATCATGAATTGTTCAAGTTCCCAATCGACAATTAGGCCATGTTTGATTCACAATACTAATAGTGAGGTATTAATAATCCTATCAAATTAGTGTGGTATTAACTATCCCACCCCTACCCCATTACTAATAATCCTACAAATTTGTTGGATTAATTATCCATTTGATTAATAGTCCTAAACCAAAATGTCAAAACAAGCATAGGATGATTGGGCCCACGGATTAATAATCCTAATCCTATGCTTTAATCCTTCTAATCAAACATGCCCTTATTGTTTCTGGACTCTTTCTTTAATAACCAAGTACTTTACTTTCATGTGTTTATAACCACTTGAGTATTTCCCATTCATAAAGAACACAATTTTTGCAACATTATCATAATTTATATTTAGCAACCTAGCAATTGAGTCGACAACACCATGTTCTAAAATAAAATTCCACAACGGTATCACACTAATGGCATACAATAAATAGAAGTCATAGTTATTCACTTTTATGGCTTTCTTTTTCTGCATGTCATAAATAATATCCTAACAATGGCATGTCAATCATCTACATTGTTAATGCTAATAATGATGATTTTTTTACGTCTTGTAATATTAGTTGTAAACAATGAAACTTTCTATAACATGCTTATGGTATGTTGTTAATACATTAAATATAGACGACACATGGATGCCATCCGTTGAACATATTTCACTTTACACGGCTGTAGACACCCCATTTTTGACCGACCTTAAGACTCAGACATCACCGATTGAGCGCTTGGTGATGTTGCATATCGTGCTCATTCGGAGGTTTCAGAGTCTCGGCTGCGAGCCTGGCCTCCGGACTTCCGGACTCTTTTGTGCTTTGCCTCGGTTTGTGAACCAGGCTCTTTTTTCTCTGTTTTCTCTTCCCGAAGGGAGGGAGAGGTCTCGTAGATCATCTCTCAGTGGCCGTAGGCTACGTTTCATGGTCGCAGGCCATTTTTGCCCGTTTGGAGTTCGGTTTCCGGTTTTTCAGAATCGTTGGCCATGTGCCTCGGTTCGGGACCGCTTAACCATCTCTGTTTGCTCCGGTTCATGGAATGCATCTTATTTTCTCCATTTTGAGGGACACTGTGGTTCAAGAAACCGACTTCGTGGTTGAACACCACTTCCGGTGCCTAACAGTCAGTTTTCGGGGCCTCGGGCTGCACGTTTCGGCCCCCGAACCTTCATTTTGCATCAGTTTTGGTTTGTTTTTGGCAGGGACCTCTGTTTCATTGGTAAGAAGGTCGTAGAAGGATGGGAGGCCAGTAATTGTTCAGACAATCAGTTTTATTCCTCCATCGCCCCCCGTCGCCCGTTTTTCCTCACTTCAAAGCCAATGTTGACCACCCTTGGGCCATTTTCTTGCACCCTAAACCCCATATTTGTGATGTACACATCTGGGAGGCCACCAATATTTGGTGGCCGGCCAGTAATTGCTTTTGAACCTTTTGAACCCCTTTGAAAATTGGGTTGTTCTCTCTCCTGGTTTATTGTCTCCAGTTTTTAACCACATGGTTGTGTTGTGCACACATAAGAGGCTCTCTTTATGTGGTGGCTGGCCACTAATGCTTCTTGACCCTTTTGACCCCTAGCCGACCAGCCATGGGAGGTGGCCGGCCGGCCACCTAAACCCTAGATAACTGGCCGGCCAGAATCCTTGCATCAAGTACAGTGCAGATACACCCTCCTTTTCCCCCCAAATTCTGTATCCGGGGTGGCCAACTTTTGGAGGGAAACTTGGCTTCATTTCCCTCCATTTTCCCCCCTTTTTCCCCCTTCTCTTGCCTATATAACCAGCCTCCCAGCTCTGTAATAAGGGTTAGAAAAAATCACCCTTGAGCTCCCATATTATATCTCTCTCCCTCTACACTTCCAAGTTTCAAACCTCTTAAGTCCTACACCCATTTCTTCACCAACCCATAGCACCATACCTCCAACCTCCATTGCAGCCACTTGAAGCTGTTTTCCAGAGCTAAGGAACCACCAAACTCAAGCCAAGAGGCTGTCAAGGATTGGTCTTCAAGGGTGAGTCCCTATTCTCTTCTTTTGTGCTTTATTTTGTTCAATACATTAGCCATACTTGCTTGCTGTTTTTGGCTCCGACCCTAACTGGAGATAGCATTATTTTAAGGTATTTTCCATGTTTGTTCAAGGGCCTCTCCATGTTTGAGGCCTCCTTGTTGCACTTGCTTCATTACCTCCCTTGTATGCCATTTTCTTGTGTAGTATTTTTGGCCTATGTATAAACTATTTTGAGCTCTGTCATAAACTGTAAAGTGGCTTATTTTGAGCCCTTCTTCAATATTGTTGAAGGGATCATCACTTTTTGAGGATTCCATTTGCCACTTGCCTTTGTATCTCTCTTTTGGCTCCATTTTTGCATGATTTGTTAGCCTCTTATGCTTCTGTTTTTGGGCTCTGGTCCGAACTACAAATGACCTTATTTTGATCTCCTCTTCATTTTTCATTAAGGGTCTTTCACTGTGTGAAGCATCCTTTTTATACTTTGTGTTATAGCTCTCGTTTTGGCCTTATTTTGCATAGCCTTTTGAGCATACTTGTACACTGTTTTGGGTCTGGCCAACAACTGTAAAATATCATGTTTTGGGCCCCTATTCAACTTTTTTGAAGGGCCCTCCCATGTTTGAGGCCAGAAACCCTCACTTGCTTCTTTATCCCCTTTTGGCCCATTTCTTGCACAATAGTTTAGCCATACTTGTGTTTGTTTTTGTGGCCTGTTGTAAACTGTAAAATGCCATGTTTTGGGTCCCTCTTCAACATTGTTGAAGGGCCCTCTCTTGTTTGGGGTCAGAAGCTGTGACTTGCTTCTTTATCTCACATTTAGGGCCATTTTCGCATGCTAGCTTAGCCCCATTTGTGTTCATTGTTTGGCCTTGCTTAAAACTATAAACATGCTTGTTTTGGGGCTCCCTTGAATCTGTATTCACATTTCATGATCAAATAGTGCATGTTTTGTATAGCTAAAGGCCATTGCGCATGCCTAGCTTTGCATTTCGGGTCCCATTCCATGCATCGGGTGCCATGTTTCCATGATTCGGGGCTGTTTTGGGTCATCCCTATTTTCTCTTCCCGAAGGGAGGGAGAGGTCTCGTAGATCATCTCTCAGTGGCCGTAGGCTACGTTTCATGGTCGTAGGCCATTTTTCCCGTTTGGAGCCCGGTTTCCGGTTTTTAAAAGACCGACGGCCGTGTGCCTCGGTTCGGGACCGCCTAACCACCTCCGTTTGCTCCGGTGTTTGGCACACACCTTGTTTCCTCCCTTTTGAGGAACACTGTGGCCCGAGAGACCAACTTCGTGGTTGAACGCCACCTCCGGTCCTTAACAGCCTGTTTTCGGGGCCCCTAGGCCGCGCGTTTCGATCCCCGAACCTCCGTTTTGCATCCGTTTTGGTCCGTGTAAGCCCATTTTGCATTGTGTATGCCATTTCATTTCATAGCATTGTGTATGCTAGGTTGTATATTAGTTGCATTCATGCATATCATGCATATTGCATTGTGCTTGGGATAGGACTTAGCCCAAGCACGGGAAATGAGGGACGTTTCGTACTTCGAGTGACGGAACGTGTCTCAATTCCCAGTCACCGACACTCCGGATTATCCATGATGGAGTTAGGTTTTAGTTGAGTTTTCATGTGCATGCATTCTATATTGAGTAGTGCAATTCGACCCCTCGGCCATCATGCATCGGGATGCATAATTGGTGGCACGAGGATCGAGGCATGCATACATTTGTGAAAATACATTGCTATGCCCCTTTCCTGCTCTCTGTTGCAGCAAATCAAGAATTAGCAACCTTCTGGAGCTTGGCGTGCTTTCCAAGAATAATTGTAAAACAGAGGCTAATTGGGGCATCCCAGTGGATTTCCGCGCAAGACAACCCAAACATACATGATTCATCAGAGTCGAGGCAGTCTCTGACTTGCATGCCATGTTTATAGCTTTCTTAGATTAATTTGTAAATTAATTAGGATTTTTGTATTTATTCGGAACTGTATTATTTATTCATTCAGGACTGTATATTATTTATTTGGACCCTCTGTGTGAGGGCAATGATGTAATAAGTGTGCATGGGTGTGATGTATGTCTTCCAACCCCACGTCTTTCTCCCTTTTATTTACCCGCTTATGATGGTTAGATTAGGACATGTTTCAATTAGCATACAGTATGATAGCATGTTTGCATTCATTCATCTGTTTTGCATGCACCGGGCTCGGCGCATCATACTAACTGCATTGTATTTTCAATTCCAAGTTGAATACATGATAATTGTAGCATTCCATACGCCATGTTTAGAATAGCCGAGCCTGCTATAGTTGCATTTTTGCATGTGTTGCATTAGGCATTTCTGTATAATTAGGATCATGCATGGATTTCTAATGAGCTTCTGTTTTGGCTTGGAGTACTCGGTAAGTTTTATGCTTTAGCATCCTTGCATGCGTGTGAGTGACTGCCATGA